>PVIJ01009147.1:0-68573 GCA_004024925.1 Scalopus aquaticus | reverse complement strand
ATTAAATTATTTTTCACTGATTGGTTTACAGCACTGAATACGATTTAGGGGAGGTAGGCCTGTGTCTCCTTAAGTGCATGTTAGCACAGCACGCCCAGCACCAAAGCCCTGTCACCCCGCCCTCTGCTTCCACCCCTCCCCCTGGTAGCCTCAGTTCTATAGTCCAGGCTGCAAGTGTCTGTTTCGGTTTAGGGTCGCAGGTTTTTTGCTTTGTTTCTTATCTTCTGCACATAAGGAAAATGATCCACTCTTTGTTTTTCTCTTTCTGGTTTATTTCCCTTCGCACCATCCCTCTCCAGTTCCATCCATGTTGTTACAATCGGCAAGAGTTCATCTTTTTTTTTTTTTTAAAGATTTATTTTTTATTTATACATACAAGCTGGGGTACAGGCCAGAGGCGTGGGGAGGCGAGAGGGTTCACCAGAGACAGAGCGGGTAACAGAACAGGCAGATAGACGGAAACACACTGATGAGGGGAGCAGCGGGCGAGGCAGGAGAGGTCTGCCGCGCCATGTGGGACTCTCCCAGGCTGGGCGTCGAATTCGCGTTGCCACTGCCGACAGCTCCACAGCGCAGCGCTTAACCGCTGCACCACCAGGGAGGCGCCAAGAGTTCATCTTTTGTTACAAGGAGTGATGTTGCACTGTGCTCTATAGCCAAATGCTCGCATTTTACTTACTTTATTTTTGTTTAAAGATTTATTTTTGTTTATGTATGCATACAAGAACTGGGGTGTAGGCCAGAGATGTGGGGGAGAGGGGTGAGAGGACTCACCAGAGACAGAGTGGGGAGCAGAACAGGCAGATCCACTGAAAGACACTGCTAGGGGAGCAGCGGGGAGACAGGTCTGCTGCGCCATGTGGGAAGCTCCCTGGCCGGGATCGAACTCAGGCAGGGGAGTCTCCACTGACAGGTGAATGGTGACGCCAACATGTGTGTGATTCATGCAACAGAATACTACTCAGCAAAAAAAAAGAATGGGCCACGGACACACCCAGTAGTGTAACCGAGTCTTTGACACACGCGGCAATGTGCACGAGTCTCAAGGGCAGCGTGCCGAGGGAAAGAAGCCAGATGCATGTATGATTCTATTTACATGAATGTAAACCAATCCAGTACAGCAGAAAGCAATTCGGGGGGCGGGGGGCAGGGCTGGAGGAAGAGATGAACTCCTCAAGGGCTGGAGGCACCCGGTCGAGGTGAGGGCAGGACTGTGGTTTGTCCAAATCTCGTCGAATTGTTCACGAAATGCATGTGGTTTATTGTGCAAAACTTAGCTCTCAATAAGTTTGAAAAGGAAAAATGGTCAAAAAGCAACACCTACGATGTTCAGCAGTATGTAGTGGTACCAGATGAGAGACCTCTGCTTTTTCATAGTAGTCATTCTTATTTTAAACAGATAAAAGAATGAGTAAGACCTGTCACTTTCATCAAGAACCATATAACTTTATTTTGCATGGCAGTTATTTGCTATTTTTCAGTGCATTTCCTACACATTCCCATTGCAATTTTAAATTTAGTACAGGAGTATTTATATATACGCACATGCACTTAAACTATGCAGGTGTTAGGGAGGCTACACAATTTTAATAAATGCCTTAGTTGAAAACATGTAGCCCAGAGTCTGCCTCGTTTGGTGGCCGTGTGGGGCAAGTGCCGCAGCCCCTGGATGAGCCCCCGGCCCATTTTACCAACCTGTGGCTACAGGGCCACTGGGGCCCGGATCCTTGCCCACTCACCCTTCACTTTCTACTACTTGCACTTCTGCAGGCGCCACATGAGCCTTTCCTTCTGGCAAGCCCGGCAAACTCGGCACCCCTCTCCCCTCCCAGGGTTTTCCTAACAAGGACAACAAGAAAAGACCTCATCCTAGGAGATAAATGGGGAAGGTGGGAGTGGACACCATCCTTTATCTTTCCAAATACCAAATCCCTGTCTCCTGCTGTCTGCTCTTGACCTCACTCTGCAATCTCATTTCAGCTTTTTGATCATTATCTTAATAGGTATCTACCTGTCATTTACCAAAATGCAGTAAGTGGGGTGATCATTTTTCTAAAGATAAAAATGACATCTCTATTCTCTTCTTTCTCTCTCTTACAGCTGGTGCTTGTCCATTATTTTAACTCTAGCTCTTTTTGGCTCCGCAGGATGGCTGCTCAGGCCTCTGGCTTGGTCAGTAAAGGCTGGGGAGACAGAAGAGTTAAATCATCAACTAGACAATTTGATCGCTGCAAGACCTAGACTCCGGGTAGTCCAGTGCCAATGAAAACAGCAAGTTTCTTTTAACTTTAATTATCCGTGTAATTAACTCAGCCCAGAGAGACATAGGCTCGGAACTCCAGAAAGGTAGACTTCTTTTCTCTCAATCCATCAGTGTCATCTTCAGCAACATTTATTAGGTGCCAACTGTATGAAGCCACTTTGCTTATTTTAAACACATAAAAGAACTATGTAACTTTATTTTGCATAGCATATATTTGCTCTTTTTCAGTGCATTTCCTACAAATTCCCATTGTAATTTTAAATTACATTAAATATTGAGAGGGGCCGAGGAGACTTATTACAGATGCTGCTCATGAAGTTCTAAATAACCTAACTTCAGAAACAAGATCACTGGAATATCTGATGTGTATCAGGCAGGACGCCAGCTGCAAGGATACAAGGACACACGTTATGTTGACTGAAGGGATGTAGAATATAGAAGGTCAGACTAAGTAAGTCAAGAAAAGAGGGTAGGGCCTCCCCAGTGGCGCAGCGGTTGAGCGCTGCGCTGTGGAGCTGTTGGCCGCGAGCGATGCCGGTTCGAGGCCCAGCCGGGGAGAATCCCACATGGCGTGGCAGACCTCTCCTGCCTCGCCCGCTGCTCCCCTCAGCAGTGTATTTCTGATCTGCCTGTTCTGCCCCCCGCTCTGTCTCTGGTGAACCCTCTCGCCTCCCCGCGCCTCTGGCCTGTACCCCAGCTTGTATACATAAATAAAAATAAAAATAAAAAAAAAAGAAGCGAGGGTACAGGGTACAGTCTCATTCATGATGTTGACTGGTAGGTGTGGCTGGAGCTTAGGGAAGGAATAGTTGAGGTGCAGGAGCTGTTAGCTCTCATTTTATGAGCTTACTCTGTGCTGGGCCTGACCACTGAAAAGGTTATCCAACAAACATCACAGATTTTTATAGTTCAAGTGCTTCCTCTTCCATGAAGAATTCCTAGCTGCCCTCAGCCCAAGTCAGTTACACCTTGCTTGGTGCTCCCAGAGTGCATAGCTATTTGACGTTGATGTCCTGAGTAGAAATGAGTTGCATGTAAGTATGTTTTGACCTCTAGATCTTTCCTAAGCTAGAAGACTTTTCTTACTCATGTGTTTATCTCAAGAGCATTCAATGCCTTGACGTGCCCAGAAGTGTTCCAGAAATTTCCCATAAAAAAGAGGTGTCACCAGAGGGGACCACTCAGAAGGTGCCTTGACTCTCTTCCAAGGATGCACACCTGAAACCTCTTATGTGGCCACTTCAAGTTCAAAACCTTGACTTTGAGAGTGTGGAAAGAATAGTTTCAGATCAAAAGACAGAGTCCAATCGGACATGATCAAGGCAAGGAAAACAAACTGAAAAAGTGCAGCAGAAATAATTTTTAGACTCAGCAAAAAATATATACTGGTTACAGAGGGAATGGGGGAAGGGAGAAGGAGATGGGGAGGACGGGAATGTTGCCAGCTCGGGAGTTTCGGTGGTGGGTGAGTGAAGTATGGCACGCAGGGTGAAGATACACCTCTCAAATCACATAATTATGCAAAAGACTGACAAATTTTAAAAAATTCCTTTAAAGTCTTCCAAAATTATAGAATATTTCTCTTATTTTGTTTTCTTTTATCTCAAAGAGAATTAAATTAGAAGAAAACAAGGGGGGGGCAAAAGAAGATACACTGTTTATTCCCTGACAAATGCAATGGCAGCTGAATGCATGTCACTCGTCCAGCTTCTGCCCTCTGCCAGATGCGACTCTGTAACTCTGCAGACGATTCTGTATCCTGAGCTGGGAGCTAATCACTTAGTGATCCAAGAGTACACAAGAAAAGGGGTATCATGTATTATAGCCAACCAAATCTCTAAGACCAGGTAGACAATCCTTCTCTATGTGTTTGAGCCTTCACAAGGTCCCCCTTTAGAGAAGAAATCGATGAAAGGCCTGTGTTAAAATTAATCACAACTTTCTCCTTCAACTGGCACAGAAGACCAACTTCTTGAATTTCTGTAACAGAAGCGCTGAAAACCAGCCAGCAGAAAATTTAAACAAAGAGCGTTAGGGCAAAAGATTTTTCTGGGGTTATATTTTCCCATCTCTGCTATGGTCTACCCGTGGATAAGAGAACACCAGCTTTGTTTTGACAACGTCAGAGTCTGATAATTCTACTAACTGCCTGTGAGCAAAAGAATTCCATGGAAATGTTTTAGGGCTTCAGACTCTACAGCAGACCCTGCAAGTCTTCTGTTAGTACATGCAGACACTGATGGACTGATTCACACTGAGAATGCTGCCCAAGGGGCCACAGCACCACAGCACCCTCCTTGGCATACCCCGTCTTTCTCTTGCTACAGGCATAATCAAGGAGTCCTAGCTGAGTGGGAAGGTGCTGTATGAGCATGGATTGGAACAAAGTGAATTGTAAAACTATTAGAGGACTTGCATGACTTACTCATTTTTTAAATTTATCTATTCATACAAGAGCTGGAGTGTAGGCCAGAGGTGTGGGGCAGTGAAAGGATTCACCAGAGACAGAGTGGGGAGCAGAATAGGCGGATCTACTAAAATACACTGCTGAGGAGAGCAGCGGGTGAGGCAGGAGAGGTCTGCTGCGCCGTGTGGGAAGCTCCCTTGCCGGGGATCAAAATTGTGCTGCTGTAGCTGCTGATAGCTTCATAGTGCTGAGACTTAACCTCTTGTGCCTCCAGGGAGACCCTGACTAATTCATTATTATTTGCTTTGGCCTACAGGTATTTCCAGATATCTGCAGATTGGTTTTTTTTAATTTGCAGGTATCACCTGTCAAAATTGGACATGGCCTTTATCTAAACATTTGGCTGTTCAGAGCATCCATTTCACTTTGGATTAAAGTGTATTCAGCACCTGAAAAATCTGTGTGGTAAGCGGGATCCTTCACTGTTCAGAATGGAGAGCCTTAGCCCTCTGCTACTTGGACAAGTGTTTCTCTCACCTTTCCAAACCTCAGCTTACTCCTTTCAGAGAATATTACCTATTTCCCAAGATATTAACCTGGAGCAGTGAGTGAGGGAACGTATGTACAAAAGCCTAGAAGAGGGTAGAGTAAAATAAGATGCCAGTCAAACTGGATTCCCACAAGCCAGCTAAAGTTTTATCACCAGACTTAACGCTCACCTGACTTTCGCCACGCAGACCCCCTTCACACCTGGTACCACCATTACTTACTTACAGAGTCCTACATTTCTTTTTTAGGTCAGCAACCCTTAGTGAATTGGAAATTCCTCAATGGCAGGTTCCAGACTGGGTTTATCATGAACCCACACAACCAAGAGTGTTCCTGACACAAAGGAATTCTTCACAAGTGCTTGAAAAATGAATGAATATCATCAAAAGCTCTAGACCTCACTCCTCCAGAAAACAGATCATGTCATCATTCCTATTATGAAAAACCTGTCCTGCCTAGTACAATCCTTTACTTTTTGGCATTTTGGATTTTCAGTCCTCAAGTTCCAGATTTGTTTGCAACCTGTCCTGCCCAGGAAGGTCTTCCTGGACTCTCAATGTTGTGAAATAACCCAAAAGAGTTGGCATCTAGCCATGGCAAGTTCTGTTCATTTCTTCATGGCTTCCTTTTACAGAGAGGAAGATGGAACCCTATCTCCTCGCTGGTGTCCAAAACCACATTCCTTCCCATAGTTTTGAGCTCATATTTCTTTTTCTGACATCAATTATAATTTCACAGCAGAAATTATTTAGATTTCGTGTGTGTTCATGAAGATTTTAAGAGTTGTGAGCTGGCTTCTCTTATGTGTGGGAAGATTAAAAAAATAGCAAGAGGATTTAGGGGAGGAGAGAATAAGAGAACAAGAAAGATCTCTGAAATGAATTCAGTACTGAGACTGGCTCTAAATGCTTCCCACTGAAGACCAGAGCTGACTTGGGGTTTAATATCGATGTGGAATTTGTTCAGAGTCCTTTTCTTCGTTTTAGCTTGAAAAAGAAAGTGATGAAGCAAGCTCAATGGATTTCCCATTAATATTATTAAATGAAATGTTAATTCAATAAAATTCACAGATTTTAAGTGCAGTTTGGTGAGTTACAAATGTGCATTCCAGTGTAACCTCTACCTCTACCAAGGCTCGCACATTTTCATTTCCCACAGAATGTTCTTTTCCGTCCCTTTTTGTATCCCTTTCCAAGTCCTGCCCCCAAATGAGTAGACGCTAATCCAGTGGGCTCTACGGATCATGTATTATAATCTGATGAAAGCCACAGACCTCTCCACACTGAGGTAGGAAAGTGGGGACATGGGGCTGGATCCCAGAATAGGACCCCACATCAGTTTTATTATTTCTCTTACTTATTCATTCCAAAGTCTTTATTGAGCACTAACTGGATGGTTGGGTCAGATATTGGGCAGACAAGGGTAAAGAAAAATGGCATTGTTCATTCCTGCTTGATTTACAGCAAGAAGAAAGGCAATAAACAAGCAAGCAAACTAATAAAGATAGAAATTCAGACTGTGATAAATGCAAGGAGGGCACCCATCAATTCGGGTGCAGTGATAAAGAACAGCACAAAGAGGTTATTTTACAGATTCAGATAGAGGGTTCAAGGAAAGCCTCTCTGAGGAGGTAACAGTTCAGGGGAGTCCTGAGGATGAAAGAAAGTGAGCAAAGAGGTAGAGAAGCACTTTCCAGCAGAGGCGACTATTTGCTGTTCTGTCTGAATTGTCCTCCTCCTTCTCTCTACTCACTCAGATTCTGTCCTGAAATGCAGCATGTTAGGTCCATCCATTTACCAGGCAGGCCATACATTAGAAAAAAATTTGTATTTTCACATTTCACAATTTCTATGAGAGTACCTTTATTGGTCATCTATTGACTGAACATCAGATCACTCCAATCTAGTGATTATTAGTGATTATTATTATTATTATCTCATGATTTTTGTAGGTTAGAAATTTCAAAAGGGCTTGGCTGCTTATTTCTGACTCAGAGCCCTTCATGAAGTTGTCATTAGCTAGACTTGGAAGAGTAGGATATGGCCAGAGATTCTTTCTTAATCTGGGATCCTCCATATGATATCTCCCAAGGAGATAGGAACTTCTTCATAATGTGTCAGTCTTAGGGCTGCTGCCAGAGTGATTGAAGTCTTCAGGAGAGAATATTCCAGTGAGAAAGGCAGAAACTGAGTTATCTTTTTTGACCTAGTTCAGAAGTCACACCGTGTTACTTTCACCATGCTCTATTCATCCATCAGTCAAAACATTTCAAGAGGAAGAGACATAAACTCGATGGAAGAATAGCAAGATTCTGAAAGATCATATGGGAAAGGAATATTGTTGCCACCATCTTTGGGAAGTACAATTAACCATGGGAAGGCTGGGAAATGGGTAAGAGGGGAGAGAGGGGATTCCAAAGATGGTGGGGATGGAGAGTGGCTCTAAAAATGATAGGAAGACAGGTAAGAGATGTGCATATTCAGAAGGTCCATGAAAGGGAGTTATTGGTTTGTATATATTCAGTCACCAAAAAAATGAGTAAAAGAAAGAAACACTGACTCAATTGGGTTAAAAATATTTTCTTATATCATAAAAAATTCAATGGTAGAACAGAATTCAGGGGTAGTTGATCAGCAGTGGATTAACACCACCCTCTTGAACAAGTTTTTCCAGTAACTCAGATCTGCGTTTTCTATGTGCTAGAATTCATACAACATAGCTCACTTTATGGTTTTAAGTTGGTGCTAGAGATTCAGATATAACATGCATATATAGTATGCATATACATGCACACACAGAGAGAAATGGAACCATTTTTTCTTCTCAAGATCTCTTTCTTAAGTCTCAAAACATGCCATACAGACCTTCCATTATGTTTCATGGATCAATTCTGGATCACATGCTTACCCCTAAACCAATCACTGGCAGGGGGAATTAATGAATTACCATGATTGATTTCGGACATTCTGAATCATGAAGGAGAAGGGTAGAAGGAGGAGGGGGGTCATTGATAGTGAGAAAATGATAGGCTCAAAGGAATTGGGGTCTTTATAAAATAATTACTAAATTGAGAGCATGGAAATAAGTATTTTGAAAGGACAGGATATGGTTAGAGACAGATGTTTGAAGTTAAGTATATTTCTAAATCTAGTGTTTGACTAAGACAATGAGAGGGTAAGATGGATGAAGTAAAATTATTGTGCAGTTAAGAAAATTGAAAGACCAAGAGATTAAGATAAACAAGGTCCTTGGAGATATTAAAGATTTCTAAAACGGAACAGGACTCAAGCTAGAAGAGAATATGGGAAAAATCAACCAGCAATGAAATGATTTCCTATGATGTTTAAAACTTTCATATGCCATTGTAAACACTTACTTACGATGTATATTAGTACAAACTTATGAGGAAATGTTGATGTAGTCAAAACTTCACTAGCTATAAATGGTTATCTTAACACCAGTCTTCCACTCTATAACAAGGGTAATCTATCTAAATTATCTATTTGATTACTTTAGCATTTTATTTAAGGTCTTCTAATATTCACCAATATCATCAGGATAAAATACTGTAACATGACTCACAAGGCTCCAGCCACTATTTCTACATTCAGAGTTTCTTCAAACTCCTGATCATACATCCTTATGAAAAAAATATTTTTAACATGCCTTCTTAATTTAAATCTACTTATAATAAAATGTACTGACATGTTGTAGTATTATAAAACATGTGCTAAAATAAAGAGATAAGTTATGTGAGTAGCTGCAGTACAGAAAGTCAAGAGACTGTTTTTTAAATAGACAAATGCACAGTTATAGTTGGAGACTTCAACACTCATCTCCCAATAAATGATAAAACAACTAGTTAGAAAATCATTGAAGATATAAAATTCAGTAACATTATCAAACAATATAATCTACTCAACATTTAGCAATGGCAGAATATTCATTCTGTTTCAGTTCAAAGAAAATATTTACCAATATTTATTGTATTTACCATAGAGTCCATTGGGCACAAAAGAAATTTCAAAAAATTTAAAAGAGTTGTAATCAAACAGATTATATTCTCCAAGTACAATGTAATCAAACTAGAACTAAGTAACAGGGGGGGAAAAAAACAGGAAAAACTTCAAACAATCAGGAACTCAATAACTTCTAAATAATCCATGGGTCAATCCAAGTTTTAATGGAAATTTTTTAAATTTATAAAATGAAATGAAAATAAAAACACATCAAAATTCATGAGATACAGTGAAGGCAGTGTTGAACAGGTAATTTATGGCACTGAATTTAGACATTAGAAAAGATAAAAAGCCTCAAATTAATAATCTAAGCTCCCATTTCAAGAAATTAGAAAAGGGAAGACAGAATAAACCCAAAGAAAATAAAGAAAAAAAAATAATAAAGAGTGGAAGTCATTGAAATTGAAAACAGCAAAATAAGTCAATGAAACAAAGAAATATTAATAAAATATTAATAAAATCAACAAAACTCCTGCAAGACTGACAAATTTTTTAAAAAAGACACAAATTATCCATCTTAGTTGGATAAAACAAGTTATTACAGACGTTTAGATATCAAAAAGATAGTAAAATTTATAAGTAACTCTACTATATATATTTGACAGATAAAATGGGACCAATTTCATGAAAAGTACAAATTACCACAAGCCACCCAATATGAAATAATTTAATATCCCTATTTCTATTAAGGAAATTGAGCTTTAATTTAAAAACTACCATAAAAAAGTCTCCAATTCTAGATTTTACTGTAAAACTTTCCCAAATGTTTAAAGAATAAACATTAATCCAACACAGTGCCTTTTAGACATAGATGAGGAAGAAATAATTCTTATGTTGTCAATTTAGTATTACTAAAACCAGACAAAAACAGTACAAAATGTAGAGGCCCACAGGTCAATATTCCTGAATACAAGCGAAAACTTTCAACAAAATTTTAGCAAATAGAATTTAACAATATTTAAAAAGAATTATATACACTACCAAGTGGGATTTACTCCAGCAATACGAGACTGGCTCAATATTTGAATATCGATCAATGTAATCTATCATATTAACAGGCTCAAGAAGAAAAATCACATAATTCTATCAGTTGATACAGAAAAATAATAAAGTTCACACTCATGATAGCTCACTGAGAAAAACTGAAGAGAGGGGAACTTGATAAAGAGCATCTTAATAAATTGCAAATACTGTGCTTAAAGGTGAATAAGGCATAAAGAAAAGTCACCTCATGTGTGGAAATTAAGTTATATATATATATATATATAAGTTATATATATATATATATATATATATATATATATATATATGTTGTTGTTGTTTGTTTGTTTTATACAAGCTGGGGTCCAGGCCAGAGGTGTGGGGTGGCGAGAGGCCTCACCAGAGACAGAGTGGGGAGCAGAACAGGCAGATCAGAAATACACTGCTGAGGGGAGCAGCGGGCGAGGCAGGAGAGGTCTGCCACACCATGTGGGATTCTCCCCGGCTGTGCGTCAAACTCGCATCACCGCTGCCGACAGCTCTACCGCGCAGCGCCCAACCACTGCGCCACCAGGGAGGCCCTAAGTAATATATTTTTTAATGATCCAAGAGTCCAAGAATAAATAAATGAAATTAGAAAATATTTTGAACTGAAGTTTAAGAAAATAACATGAAAATTTTGGGAAGCAGAAAATTATATCTTAAGTTCTTTTATAAGAAAGAAAAGACTTACATTAACTAGTTTCTAATCTTAAAGAACTGGATGAAGAGGTCCAAATTAAACTCTTGGTAAAAAAAAAAATAAAAATAATATAACTGAATAAATAGAAAATAAACAAGGGATAGAGAACATAAAAAATTTTACAAAATCAATGCAATTTAATTTTTAAAAAGATTTAAAAAATTGATAAATCCCCTGAATACTGATAACAAAGAAACAATATAAATGAATAATTTGTTGTGAAAGAGAAGATATCACAAAAGATCCTACATACATAAAATAAAAAGGAACACTTTAAATAGGATACCGTCAATAAATGTAATAGATGAATATCTTACAATATACAACTTAAAATTAACAAAAGATGAACTGAAAAATCTGAATGGACTCATATTTATTAAAGTAATTGAATTTGTTTTGAAAACTCTTTCCATACTGAAATACCCAGAAATTGGTGGATTCTATAAAAGAAAATAAATTACTATTCTTTAAATAAGAAATAATAACAGCTCTACACAAACCCATTCAAGCAAAAAGGATAGGCCACTCACCCAATTATTTTATGATAACATTATTATTCTAACTTGTTGATAACAACATTATTCTAATACCAAAACCTGACAAATACTTTATAAGAAAAAAAAATTCATAGCCTTTCTGAACATAAATTGCAAAAATACTTGGAAAATAAAATATAGCAATATATTAAAAAGATAATACATATGACTAAGGGGGGTTTATACACGTTTGTTTCAACATTTAAAAATCAAAGGAATTCACAATACTTAACAGACTAAAAAAAGGACAATTACACAGTCAACTCAAATATCCATAAAATGCAAAAAAAAAAAAAACAACCCTGTACTTGTTTATAATAATAAATCTTGGAAAATCATAATCTGAAGGGAATTTCCTCAATCTGATAAAAGATAATGATAAAAAAAAACTCTAAGGTTAACATCATTCCTCAGAGTAAAATATTAAACCATCTTACCATGCAATCAGGAGCAAAGCAAGATCATCCATAGTCATCACTTTTATTCAACATTCAACATTGTACTAGAGATCCTGACCAATTCAGTAACACAAGAAAATGAAATGCATAAGGAGTAAAACTTCCCTATTCACAAGTAATGTCATTGCTTATATGTGTATCATAGGAATGAATCCCTCTCTCTCAAAAAAAAACAAAAACAAAAACAAACAAAAAACAAAAAACCACTAACAGCTAATAACTAAATTTAGCAGGATTTTAGGATTCAAAAAAACCAAGGTGAACATCGAATGACTGATAGTCTTTCTAGGTACTCTCAGCAAACAACTGGAAAACAAAACAAAACAAAAAAAACAAACATTTTTATTCTATTTACAATACTGCAGAAGTTGGAAATAAATTTGATTTAAGAAGTTTGGAAATAAATTTAACCAAAATTAGGCAAGCATTCCCTCTCAAAACAAATATAAAGAGACCTAAATAAATGAAAAAGATATATCCTCTCTCTATATTAAAATATTTAATATTGCTAAGATATCAGTTCCTTCTAATTCAATAAAATTCAAATTATAATCTTAGTAGGCTTTTAAAATATAAATTTTCAAGGTACAGCCAACGTTTAAATGGAAATGTGAGGGACTTAGAATAACCAAATCAACCTTTAAATATAATATAACTGAAGGAGGTTAGACCTAGAGTCATAGCATAGTCATCAGGAGTATGCTATTTGCATAAGGATAGACAAATCAATCAGTGGAATAGAATCCAGTTCAGAAATAGATTACTTTATATGGGCAATGATTTTCATCAACATGAAAATGGCAAATGGCCCTGGGTCTAATAGATATTCATTTGGAAAAAAATGCCCAGATTAACTCATATTCTAACCAAACTAATTTGAGATGGATTACAGATCTAAACATAAAAGCTAGAAAGATAAATCTTCTGGAAGATAACACAGTGACATGCTAGTAAGTACAAAGGGTGGGGGGAGGCAAGAGTGGATCTGAAATATAAGGTGGAGTGCAATTGGAATTAACAGGGTCCAGGGTCACACTCAGAATGTGACCTTGAGCCAAGACCAGAAGGAGACACATGAATGTCTGCAGGAAAGGTGTTTCAAGAAAGATCAGTCTAGCTGAGGGTACCAGAGCAGAAGCAGAGAAAGACGTGGATAGGTTAAAAATTATTTTCAGAAATAGAATCCATAGATCTTTCTTGCAGAGGGATTAGATGTAAAGAGGTCGAAAAGATAAGGAAAAGGAGAATAAGGGATGACCACCGGCTTTCTGCTTTTGGCTTACTGGCATTGATTAGAGAGGATGGGACGCGTCGGGAGCAGCAGGTTAGCACGGGGTTGCACGCAGGTCAAGAGTTTGCATTTGATGTGATGAATGAACTGTTAGGTATCCAGTCTGCACTCGCTTTGCTTTGAGGACATTCAGGCTCTGAGAGTAGACAGTCTATGCTGTCCCTTTGCCGTGTGACTTTGCAACACCTTCCATCAAGAGGTTGAGGCTCTATCTTTGACCCTCGAATGTGGGTGTAGATGTGTGACTTGCTTTGACAGCAGGAGCAAATACGATGGAGTAAATACGATGCCAACAGAGGCTTGGAAAGTCTTCCTGCCAATACCAACCACCACAATGGGGACCAACGGGGCTAGTCTGCTGGCAATCAGAGCACATGGTCAAGTCACCCAGTCACCCACAGGACACCAGTCCAACTGTCAGCATGCAGAATGAAGAGCATTCTGGGGCACACTCCCCAACTTGCACTCTCTAAATGGGTTCTGCCATCTGCCATATAAAGACAAAGCATATGCTAAGTGTGAAAGAACTTTAATAGCATAGTGAACATAGAGAGAAAAGAGAAGAATAATAGTTTTCCAATAAAACACCCAAAGTTATCTATGCCCTCATGGGGAAAGACCCAGCCAAACAGGGTTGGCTCAAAAGGGGGCCACTGAGGTCCAAAAGCTGCCACAAGTCTAAGGCACCTCTGTGGGACCCACGGGAAAGAGGCAGAAGGGGCCAGGGAAGTCTGATGCAAAAAGAGCAAAATCAGAGTACAAGTCAAGGAAACAGCTGCCACTGTCAGCCTCCCACAGGCCTCTCACCCACATTTCCCCAGTGTCTCCACATGTCTCAACTCCACGTGTCTCCTCCATGTCCCTCAAGTCCCTGGTGCAAGCCCAACACCGCCCAGAAGCAAGCACACCCTCCGGACATGCCTGTTCCATGTGCCTCCCCTCCAGTCTCTTTCTAAGTTTTCTCTCTACCCCTCAGCTCCACCCATTATTAGGGTGCCAGGAAATATGGAAGCTCCCCTTTTTATTGAGGTTCTACTATAACACAATCACTAGACCCATGAGGGCGTGACCTTGACCCATTCAGCTCTAGGCAGCCAAGACGAGAATAGGAGAAATTAAAAACAGGGGTGGTTACCAGAAGGGAAAGGGGTAGAGGGGTGAATAAACAGAGTAGGTGAGGTCAGTTGTATTGTGATGGATGGAAACTAGACTTTTGTGGTGAGCATAATGTATACACAGATGTTGATTTATAAGGTTATAGATCCAAAATATATACAATAATATAAATCAATGTTACTTAGATTTTTTTTTTGTTTGAAACACTAAATTTTGTTTGAATCACAAAACCTAATTGATATGCTTGTCCCAGATCCAGAGTTGGTGAGCGGCCAAGTCAGAAAGTGTGACTTCCATCTCCTAAATCTCTGTTTCTCCATTATTTCAAGACTAGTCCCTTTAAGTATTAGCTCCTACGAGCAGAACCAAGAACATTCTGGGGCCATGATCTCCAGACTGCCATCTTCAAGCAAGTGTGCATTAAAACCCACTCCATTTGTTAATGTGCTCTCTCTTTCTCTCTTTCTCCCCCTGCCCCTCCCCTTGCTGAGGCAATGTTGCTGTAAAAGCAACCAACAGAAATCCAATTCAATCTCTGGGGAAATTTACAGAAAAAAATCTTGCTATGCCAGTGCTTTTTTCCATGGCAATATGAAGCATATGGGATCTCAGAAGAAGCATCTATCACAATATGTTGCATTGCAGTGCAGGAATTGGCATTTTCTCCAATTCCTCAAAACATAACTAAGAACAAAATAAATGAAAAGGTATGAGGTCCAGGCTCCTGCTGGCATTCTGTCCCTATCAAAGTGCTCCACTGGTTTAAGGAAAAGAAACACAAAAAGAAAGGGAAAAAAAGGTCCCCAGTAGAGTGGACTCCTGGCTCCCAAAGACTCTGGGCTGAAACCAGAGCGCAGAGTGCATTTGAACTTGTAAATAGTGTCAAAGGGCTCAACTATTGCAGCTAGAGAAATACAGGGGCTGAAAGATAGCATTCTGGGGCCCCAGCTGGAATGGGAAGGGGAGTGTGAAACTCTCCAGTTTTAAAGAGGAGGAGTCTTGAGCACCAGCTCTGGCTTTATTATGACATTACTGCACAAGCCATGTCATCAACCATGTCCCTTTAGCACTCATTATTTAGAGCTGGGAGAAGAAGAAGGAAGACCCCTAGGGGAGGGGACACAGTATTAGTAGGCTTTGATGTGACAGGGTAAAAGAGATGAGAGGGCTTCCTGAGCCACCGAGCACAGCAGAAATAGGAGTATTGTTATCAGCCAGAGGATACGGGCAGCATGTTGGGTGTCTATAAAGGAGATGCTGAAAAGGGGGAAGAAATACAATGGTGCATGCTGCAGGCGAGGAGGGGAAATGTCCCCTTATTCTTCTGAGATCTTCTTGGGCCGGTGAACAATCAAATTAACATCAGACATATTAAGAGGAGAAAAAAAGAAATTTAATTTCATAGTACTAGGGCTGCACATAAACACAAAAGGCGTGAGGAAGCTAAATGAAGAATATTGCCTGAGCTAAGGTATGGGATATGGGCCTGGCTTTGAGAAGACAGGCGGGGGGCTCCCATGACAAAGAGTGGGGAGCTCATATGACTAAAACCAGATGCTCTGTAATTAGATGTTGGCTCTGCCACACTGATAGGTTTCTCTGACAGAAAGCTTATTTCTGACAAAAATCAAAGTTCTGTGTAATGCCCCCAACTTTATATTCCTCTAGGTAGTTAAAGGAATAGTAAAGTTTCCAGGCTAGGTTTATTTACAGGGGAAGTGAGAAGATGGAGAACAGAGAGAGAGATTAATTGGTCAATACATTCCAACAGTATCGTTGTCAGAGTTGGGACCCAGTGCATGCTGAAGGCAGGCAAAACTAAGAGGGAACAAGCCCACATGTGTTGGTTTTATACCAAACACAACTGCTTAACTCCACCCTTAGTTCCCAGCAACCCCCCCCTTCAGGAAGTCAGGAGTCATGGCGGATCCGTAGCATGATGGGAGTTGTAGTCCTTGGTGCCTGGGATCTCTTTGGCAGGGAGGTGGGGTGGAGTCCCCCCTCCATTGGTGGGTGGAGTCCATTCAGGACATACTGCTGCCCCAACAACACATCTTGGGGAGGCCTGTCCTTCAAGGTGGGACGCGACCTGCTCCAATCCCATAGCCAGTAAGTGATGGGCTTAGATGGAAACTCAAGTCTGACTGTCTTTAAACCTCATGCTTTTTTTGGGCCTCCCTGGTGGCACAGCGGTTAAGCACTGCGCTGTGGAGCTGTCAGCAGCACGCGATGCAAGTTCGATGCCCGGCCGGGGAGAATCCCACATGGTGCGGCAGACCTCTCCTCACCCGCTGCTCCCCTCAGCAGTGTACTTCTGATCTGCCTGTTCTGCTCCCAGCTCTGTCTCTGGTGAGCCCTCTCGCCACCCCACACCTCTGGCCTGTACTCCAGCTTGTATGTATAAATCAAATAAATCTTTAAAAATAAAATAAAATAAACCTCATGCTTTTATCATTTTAATCTTCTTTAACTATAAGGCTTAAACAGTACATCTATGAATAAATTCTGACATATTATGGAACAGATAACATGGCACTCTCAAGCAGAAAATAAAATGGTAATTAGAAAATATCGCTTTAAGTGATGAAATGGATACTTCCTTTTCTTGCTCCCTTCAGTTGAGCCTCCCCAGTTTCTCCTTCCTCTCCTGTTCCTGTTACTGAGCATGGCGGAGGCCAAGCTAGACTGCCTGGGAGAGCAAGGGTCCAGAATGTCAGGTCCTGCTTTACCATGTCTATTACCAACATCCCCATAACGCGCCTGCACATCAGCCAGCAAGACTGGTGCTGAGGCCTCGTAGCAGAAATGGCCCTGGGGTTGGAAATCATTTTAAAAAGAAGCCTGCCCCTGGCTTCTGAATCACTTAATCAATGTGATACTTCTAAACTTTTCGTTACTATTTGACATTAACTGAAATGGTTTAATTTCACTGTTGTGTGTGTGTGTTTATGTACCTCAAGTTAAATTAAAATCACAGAAACATTGCCAGAAAGACGACAAATGAAAAGGCTATAGCCAAAATTCTCCCCAAACAATTCCACTTGTATTCCCTCAGTGAGACACACATCCAGGGCAACTAATGAGGTCAAAACCACTTGAGAGTAACTGAGGCTGACGAGGACATCAAGAACAGCCACTGTGTGAGGATCCAGTTGGGTGCTAGGGAGGGGGGGAGGGGGAGAGGACAGAGCACCTGCCAGGGGGGTTTGGGAAAGGCGAGCGTAAGTGAAGGTGAGGTTAGATGACAGCTCTAAGAAAAGCTTTGCTAAAGAGTTGAGAGAAACTGGATCCCGGCTTTGTCTCTGACTACACTTGCAACCTCAGGCAATGCAACCTCCCTGAGCCTCAGTTTCCCCTCATGGCAAGGGGAACAACTGCTCCTTATGTGCCAGAGAAATTAGAGGCACAAATAAGAGGATGTTGTTCCCCAAACTCATCACTTCACAAGGATTTCTTGGAGGGGTCTGTCCAAGTACAGATTCTCAATTCCCATGCTGGAACCTTCTGGAACCTGGGATTGTGCTTTCAACATGCGTTCGGTAGCAGCAAAGCTAAGGGGAGGGAGTAGGTCTTTGACTCTATTCCCTCCCCACATTTTCAATTCATACTTCCGTTCTAGTTACTCCAAATCACATAACATCTTTATTCTAATTTTTAATTCTTCATTTTGAGATAATTTCAGACATTTAAAAGTTGCAAAAAAAATGGTACTTTGAATTGCCTTATTCTCTTCACTCAACTTCCCCAAATATTAATGTCTTGAATAATGATAATACAAAAAAGTCAGGATATCAAACTGATCCAATCTTTTTCACAAATTCATAGACCTTAATCACATTTTACCAAGTGTCCCACTGATGGAGGAGTTATAACGCAAAATAAAATTAGAACTAGCCCATCACCACTAATGTCCTTCCTCTGGTCCAGGGTCTAACCCAGGCAAATTCAGTTCAATGAAATATGATAGGCTTGCTGGGCCAGACCTCCTCCAAACTAGCCCCAGCAGCCCTTCCCAACAGAGTCACCTCATCCGCATTTCACATGGAGACTGAGGCCACCTATACACTCCACATGGTCCTTGCAATCAACACACTGGGTGAACACTGAGATAATGATGCTTTTGGCACATGCTTGTTGCATAAGTAGATGCTCATTCAAAACAAAAAAAAATACCCATATTCATATGCGAAGAATCAAGAAAAGAGAGGTGAAAGGCAGGCAGAAGCATTTACAGAGAAGCCTTCACTTGGGGATCTTTGACTCTTGTCCTTGCCCTTGAACAAGGCCAGCTACTGCCACCAGACCTGCTGTCAGTCAAGGCCCAGTAGGTGAGAAGCTGTAGGACGGCATTAGCCCAGGGAGCAGAGGGAGGGGCCAGTGAATATTGTCCATAGTCTGTTGTTCCTCTTTCTGAGTCACTCGCTCCTTGCAGATTCTCAGGTTTAACATCAAGTGAAACAGTCCCAATCTCCAAACCCTTTCCAGTTCTTTGACTCGTTCCGACAGCTCAGAATACATCTTGATTTATACTGTAGTTATCTGGGAGCTTCTTTATCTTATCACCCCTACTAGATTGTAAATTCTGGTTCTTTTATCCCCTGCGGAGGCTTCCCAGGTTTCATGCAGAACACACTGCTGGCAGCTGGCCTCCCAAATGCTCGGGGCACCCAACCTGGGGATCCAGCGAGTTAATTTATCACCAGCTCTCTAGGCTTTAACTTGTTTCCGGCATCTCTGTCTAAAGATGCTCAAAAGGGGATGTGAGTGTTCTAAGCTGCTCTAAACACGATCTCCCCTCTTCGGGAGAAAGCAAACACCCCTAGTCAGGTGGACCACTCATTGATAATGAGGACTTCGGGGCAAGGTGTGTACTCCGGGAAAAGAGAGACAAAGAAAGTTGAAAGAGGTTGATGATACATCCTAGCGCTCTGGTTCTTCAGATCTTCAAAGCACTTTTCACAAATCAGCTAATGAACACTTCATCACACAGCACGGAGTCTCCCCAGGGAAGCTGGGAAGCTCCAAACTTCAAGCCTGCAGACAGAGCTTGAAAGGGGCTGCGTAATCTGCAGTTAACAATTGCATTTATGATTGCACCTCCTAAAAGAAAGACAATCAAATCTCATGACTTTCCCTAAGCAAGTTCCGGCTGGATGTTTGTTGACTGACTGACTGAATCCAACTGAAGGCAGATCAGAAATGAGGCCCTTTTTCCCCACAGCCCCCCACCCCCAGATCTAATCAATAAGACACAGGCCAAGTTTGTTCTAAAAAGTTCTTTTCGATGCCACATTCGATCATATAATGTAAAACTTTCAGGGCCATAACTTTCTTATAAAAATCAGATGAAAAGCACAGATTTCACCTCTAAGAAAATGT
This sequence comes from Scalopus aquaticus, assembly GCA_004024925.1. NCBI lineage: Eukaryota > Metazoa > Chordata > Mammalia > Eulipotyphla > Talpidae > Scalopus > Scalopus aquaticus. The sequence continues at coordinate 48,832 of PVIJ01009147.1, read as the reverse complement.
TAATTACACACGTAGCCACATGTTTACTGAGCTTCAGAGTCCTCTCTAAAGCCCAAATGAAGACTCTCTGCTTTCGGTTATGTTTGGAGGCAGTCCTATTAAAAAGGATCATCTATGTTCAGTTTGGGGGAAAATAATTTATTCTGCCAGGAATACCGTGATTTCACTGGTTGGAAAGCCAACTTTCGAAGTGCAGTTGACCTTTTCAGATTAGGCATCAAGAATATTTGAAAATGTTATACCAATAGGTTTCTTTTAAAAACTATTAATGAAATCTTGTGTTTTCCAGTCGCAGTCATGCACGGGGACCTTAGGGACTCATTTTTCTTCTTCTGAGGCTCATTTAATAACTCATTCTCATAGCTGAGAAAATAGGAAACTCTATCTTCTTGGTGAGCAGATGTGCAGTGACAAGGGAAAACTTTGCTGAAACTTGCTGGGCAACACAGACACAACCTTAACTGAATCCTCCACAAAGGCCCCCAACAGAGCTAAACAAACCAAGTTAGGAAGACCTGACACCCGATTCCCTGCTTCACTGAAAATCAGGAAGGAAAATAGTTTGCAAGCAACTATGCAAAATAGTTCACTTTCTAGGGAAAGTGAGCACTTTGAGGAGGCAGTTGGGAGAATGAGGCAAAGATCTAAAGGAAGGATGAAATCCATTTGGAGGACCCTCAGGAACAAAAGCTCACAGGTCAGGGGTCAGCCTTGACATTTGGAAATCTAAGATTCCTTCCCCAAAGACCTGTGTATTGACAACTGGCAAGACCTCAGGTTGGGTTTGTGTGCTGTGAAAACATTCTCTCTAACACCTGCACAAGGGGAGGTCCTCACTTCCTTGTGCTGTTTGTTTTGGGAGACAAAAAGGTAGAAATTAGCAAGTTCTGGTCCAAGAGAGAGGATTTCACAAATAAAAGTCAAGAATAAAGGGTCTTCCACAGCTTTCACCAACTGATGTGAACACTTGAACTTGCAGTGACTCAGGGGTCCTGAAAGGACCAAGGGGTCCTTCAGATATTACAACTTCGGGGGTCCAGTCTGTGTTCTTAGATAAGAGATAACCAGAGAGGAGGGCTTGTCAAGATGCCTGAGTTGCTCTCCTTGACCATCACTTTCTCTCTGGTTGACAGTGGTGGAATATGATCCCTAGATCCAACTCTACCTGCTCTCATCATCACTTAAAGGGTTAAGTGGCCAATACGTGGGTCTCACTCAGCTACCTGCCCAGCTCAGCTCGGGGACTTCTTGCAGACAGTCAGGCTCTGGGAAAAGCCTGCTGCGGAGTTCGCAGTTCGGGTCCTACCCTTTCCTGAACTCGAGAGTGAGGGCGGGTTTGGATGGTTCTGGTTCTGCGCCGCCTGGCTTTGTGGGGCAGGCAGCTTACCTGAATTCTTCGCTTCTTTTTTATTTCATCTATAAGCAGGGTTGCCAGGCCCATTTCATGACGTGTCAGTGAAGAATAAATGAGGTAGTAAGTTAAATGTAAATACATCCTTTCTTGTTCCATAAAAAATGTGCAGTGGTACGGCACCCCTCCGCCCCCACCCTCCCAACACACACACACACACACACACACACACACACACACACACACACACACACCCCACAGAAGGGAAAGATGGGCATTAAAGAATACTAGATAGTTAATAAAATATATTTTCAATAAAAATTACATATAATGAAATATATTGACTTTTAAACTTAACGTTTATGTTTTAAAATCCACTTTTTTTTTTTTAATTTCAGAGCAAATATACAAACGTTGAAGGAAACCCAAGAGAGGAGATTTTGAATTTACTTTTCAATTTCAGTTACTCCCTTTCCCCTGTCCGTTTGGTTCACTTCTGGAAAAGCAGCACACAGGTCAAGATACCAGAGAAGGCAGGGGGTGGGGATGAGGAACCCCAGACTTCATGGTATTCTGAGCGGGGCATGTGTAACACAGGGTACGGGGATTTTCCTGCCCATTCAACAGATGAGGAAATGAGCTTGGAAGGACAGAACGGCTTCCCAAAGTCACACTGCTCGTTGGTGGGGTGCTAGCACCCTATCAAGCCCTTGGCTCAGAGTCTACACAGTCCTGTGAAACCTTAGACCTCTATTTGGTGAATTTTCTCTACTTTGCAGAGATCCTTGTCTTGTTCCCTGCACAGCCTGGTTCTGTTTGTGGAACTGTTATTTTGAATTATATCTTACATTATTCAAGGATCAAGAGCGCGCCCTCCCAGGGTGGTTCTCCCTAGCAACAGGCTGCTGGAGGAGGAGGAAATATCCTCTCCATGCCTGGAGCTCAGCCTCCCGCCTATAGATGGGTGGGGGCGGGGCCACTTGGAAAGGCTTTCCTAGTGATGACTCCAAACATCCGAACAATGCATTTCACCCTATTAAGCAAAATTCTTAAACTCTAATAGTCTAACATAAACAAGAATCTGAAAGCAATCCTAATGCTTACTTTTTTGGGGGAAAGAAGGGTGAAAATGTCCTGTTCAAATCTTAGATGTGACTTATTTTCCTCTTCTCTTTCTTTTCTCATCTCAGGTAACACTGCCAACCAGGCACTGTGCTAGGTGCTTTCCCTGCCTTATCTCATCAAGTGTCAGAATAGCTTATGAGATAAGTACTCTTAGCATCCCCCTTTACCAAGGAAGAACGGACTGAAGGAGACATAGCCATTCAAAACTGTGCAAACAGCAAATGATAGAGGTAGGATTCAAATCTAGATGCTTCTTACTCCAGCCTATTATCAGCCCCACTTCTCTTTACTGTTGTCTCTGCTCTGAAAAGAAATCACTTATGATTCCAGAAGATTTGATAATATGTTGATTTTCATAACATACATTTTCCTTACAGTGGAGGAAATGGGTGACAGAGAACCTTACCTTTTAGCCTCCATTTGGAAAAACAAACAAGCAATTACATACACATAGGTACATAAACACCTTCTCAATTTGTGTCTTATATGCCAGGCACCGAGGACACCAAAAATAATTCAGATATAATTTTTAACAATCCACAGCTGAATGGGGGGGTGAAGGGTAGGCCTCCATAGAGTATTCAGAACAGACTGACCAAGATGTCCAGGACTTCCTAAAACATGTCACTTTGGCATGTGGATTATTTTAAGTTGAGGTCCACTGAGGCCTGTGAGTTCACAAGAAGCCTTTTACTACTCTCTCAATTATCCAGAAGAATGAAAATTGGGGATATTACCCAGAACTTGAATTTTTACCAGAAATAACTTTTTTTTATCAGAGAAGCCCACTCAGGACAAACAGCTAATTACAGAGCACCTGGTTTCCATCAGGTGTCCCCCTTTCCTTGTCATGTGAGGCCCCCTTCTCTTCCTTCAAAGTTCCAGGTCCCTGTCCCATACCTTAGCTCAGCATACATACCCTCATTTTGGCACATTTACTTTGGACTATCTCTGTGTTGCTTCCCCATACGTAAGTCACTCAATTCATTCTTTTTACCTACAAATATGACTGATGTTGATTTGTTCAAATAACCTAAGAAGAATCTAGGGGTAAGGGGAACATTCCTCTCTGTCCCTACAGGAACAAGAAAAATAGAAGATTCTATATTTAGAAGTCATGACAGGGAGGAAGCAATAACTCCTGAGGCTATCAGGAAAGGCTCCTCTAAAGAAGTATCTTCTTGAATTGGCTTCTTGATAAAAGGCATTTCATGCAGAAGTCTGAGAAAGGGCAAAATCCTTCAGGGTTGTGAGCACAAGGCATCCAGGGGACCGGGCTGGGGGCAGAGATGAGGTCGTGGGGAGGTCGGTTAGCCTCAGATCATGAGGGTGTTTTGCCCTCTGTGTTTTTATGCCAATCCGCAATGGGATGTGCCAGATCAGATCTGGTAAATACCATATTACTTTAATAATTCTACTTTTAAAATAGAATAATTGGTTCTGCTCATCCAGAAATATCACCACAAAGGAATGGTTGGGATATATCTAATAGCTGTTGGCACAAGCGAAAGAAAAGACAGAGAGGAGAAGGGAAGAAGGCCCTCTTTGGGTCACGCTGTCTCATTGGGGTGGGGTGATCCACTGTCATCCAGGTAAAGGCAGCTGGCTCCTGGCTTACGATGCAGAGGGCATGTCTCTAGACAACGTGCCCGCGGTCCTGTTGACGTCACACAGTTAAGCTGTCTCTGCAAGAAATTGAGGGGGGGTAGGGGTATCGAAGGAAACATGTTCTGGAGCTCCCCTTCCTTTGCGCCGTGACGCTCCTCAGCATGCTGAGGTGAGTGGAGAAATGGATACCTTTTGTCTTTCCATAACATGGCAGCAGCAACTTCAGAGCAGACAGGGAAAACCAGCCTCTCAACAACATTCTTCCTCACACCAAACTCCTTTAGTCACCACGAGAAACCTTCCCTGGTTTTTTCATCCCTCTTGGGCCACGTTTTTGTGCCTCCCTCTGTCTTGAACCCCATGATTGTTGGGTTTCCTGGGAAGCGGCTCTGAAAGGAGAGCTAGTGAGCAGGAATTTCATGGGAGAAGCCTTCAAGAAGAGGAGAGGGGCTATAGTGTCCAACAGGAACATGCCTGCTTCTCTCTGAACGCTCCACCCTCTAAGGAAAACAGTTTTTCCTCTACTCCACGCCTCATGCCATTTCCCGTCTGGTCATCAAATGTGTGCGGTTTCTACACCAAGCAGCTCTCTGATCCCAGCTGGGTATCCTGCAATTTGGTTCAGTTCAGACACTGTCCCCCTGGGTTTAGCAGAGACCCTACAGGTTAAGGGATCAGTCTGACAAGACTGAGCTTCCCACACCCAACTTCAGATGCCAACTTCAGGTCCAGGCTGTCACCTGCGTTTCTGACCAACTCATAATAAGCTGGAGGTTCCTAGGGCTGCCCCCTCAGGTTTGATAATTTGCTATAACATCTGATGCAACTCAGGGAAAGAGCCTATTTACTGAATTTCTGCTTTATTATAAACAGCCACAGTTCGAGAACAGCCAGGTGAAATCGATGCACAGTCAAGGTGCCCGCCCTGGGGCATGAAGCTCCCACATCCTTCCAGAAGCAGCGCCTCCCAGCACCTAACTGGTTCATCGACGCAGAAGCTCTCACTCAGGCTGGTGACAGGGGCTTTATTACCGAGGCATGCTTGATGAAATTACTGATATTGATGATAATTCAATCTCTGGTCCCTCTCCCGTCCCTGGAGGTGGGGGTGGGGGTTGAAAATTCCAACCATCTCATGGTTGATCTCCTGGCCACTGGACCCAGGGGCCTGGGGGAGGTGACAGGTAGCTATGAGCCAGGGTTCTCCCAGGCAGACTCATTCCTGCCCTCTCCCCCAGGCCTCTGGACCCCACGGAGGGGAATCAGGTATGAAAGCAGGATAGTTTTACAAACAAATCCTTCTCCCCCCACCTTCCCCCGTCCTAGTCAGCGTTAAAGAGGTGATGGCAGCTGTGCCCACAGTTTCTAGTCACTGCACCTATTTTTAAAAGGAAGAATAGGGGGGAAAAAAAGGAGCCTAAATGATGCTATTATGGCGGCTAATTAAATTTCTTCTTTGCTGTTACAACGCGTTCGTTTTGAGGATCATTACTTTCCTTGTCGCTTCTTTCAAGAGCTTGGTTTAAGGTTGTAACTTGAGGAAACCGCAAGGCAAGGCTTTACGCCACAGGCCACGCTTCTGCCTGGGGGCAGAGAACAGGGGGCGGAGCTGCCAAGGCTTCTCCCGGGTGGGCACACACCACGCAAGGGCGGGCCCGGCGCTCGCCCGCAGCCAAGCCCACGAGTTCCAGGTCAGATGTGTTTGCTCAGAGCCTTTACTGATGGCCCAAATTCAGGGTGTTCATTTATTCCGCAAAAGGCACCCCCGATGTATGTGGGGAATGTGTGTAGAGAGCCAGGAGGAGCGGAGATGGCTGCAGGGAGCAGGGAGCTCGGGGACAGGACCCCGGGGCTGGGTGCAGGAGGAGGAGACCCTTGGAGTCCCAGGCTCAGAGCGCTGCTCACAGCTGGGATCTTCAGAGCAGGAACACAAACACCACAGCAGGGGCTGCTCTTGTTCCTGCCCCTCCCTTTGGCCTTTGGCCTTTGGGGAGCCACTGCTCGTGCACCACACTGCCTGGGGCGCATTTTCCAGGTGAGAAACTGAGGCACAGAGAGGCAGGATGCCATGCATTGCTGAGTACACTGTCGGTGCTCAAGACTTAGTAATTCACTAAAATGGGACACGCATGTTACTTTTTTCCTGAGTTGCTGATAGCATGCAGGTGAAAGTGTAAGAGAAAGCAAGTACACTAAACTGAAAGGCAGAATCCGCCAAACCCAGATGTAAGCGTGGGTGTGGCAGAGAAGGTACTGGCGAGCCTGTTCACTCTGGCAAGCCTTGAGTACCCCGTATTCCTAATCAAATTAGATGCTTACGCTTGATGCCTTCCAGATCTGCAAAGGCTGGTCCCAGACTTGCAAAGTCATTTGGGACCGAGGCTCTGACTTTTGAAAGGCACAAGGTCTCATACACCACCCAACGCTTCAGGTGCTGAACGCGGTGTTTATCCAAAGTGAAACTGACGCTATGTACAGTCAAATATTTAGGGAAAGGCCAAGTCCAATTTCAACAAATGATACCTATAGGTTAAGGAAAACAATCTGCTGACATTTGGAAATGTGCACTGGCCAAAGTGAAGAATAAGGAAGCTAGGAGTTGGAGATGAGGTTCAAATGACTGCATGTATTAAGTAGTTCATTTAATATTAAATAGCTCACTCATGTTAAATAACTCATGTTCAGTCTTTCAGAAAAAAAGAGAAGACTGTTGATGATAAAACACCACCACAGTGGACACTACCCAGTACAGAGTTGCAACTGTCCAATCAGAATCAAATTGGAAACAAAACCCAATTCTGAACCCTCCACGCACAGCTCACATTCCTCTGACCGCCACCCCAACCCCCACTTCCTCCCACTCTCCACTCCGCTAATGATGTGAACGCTCAAAAGTCAAGACTGGGCTAAGAGGGGACCAAAAAGAATGCTTTAGATGAAATCAGATGTGACCCCTGGAATCAGGAGCATTTGCTGAGCATGGTTTTAATTATGGGGGCTCAGCCAGCTTCCTGAGACCTGCTTTTGCTGCAGCTTGATGCACCTCTAAAAATGTGCCCGCCTGCCAGCCAGCGGCAGGAAGGGTTTATGACCTCACACTCCATTAAAAAAAATAAATAAATCAGAACCCCCTCAGGCAGCTGCATGTTTAGAAGCAATGAAATTGCAACCTGTTTACCTCTTCTTAGACATTTACATCCAGCTCAGGCTCAGCCTTGCCAGCTAAGATTAAACCTTATTGTGAAGGAATTAAAATTGTTTTGCGCTGATACAGTCTGACTTACAGCATATGGCCCGTAGCTGAAGCCCAGGGTTCATCCTGCATTTTCGCAGATCTCATAAAATTGTTGAGCCCTAATGGTAAGGAGTTTTGTGTCCTAGAAATATGTAGGTACTTCGCTACAAGCTCCAGCTCTTTATATGGGGCAGTTGGTTGAACTCTAAGAGTAAGAGCACTTCAAGATGCAGAGGAAATGAAGGACATAAAGGTGGAATTTGGATCTAATATCACCAGGGTGGGAGAAGGAATGTCTCAGTCACTGGAAAGAAAGTCTTCAGATAGCTGAGGGCTAAAAGCAAAAGAGGATCCATAAGTCCATGGAGTGGTAAGGAGAACCTGAAAATACAGTTTTCAGCGTTGAGAGAGAAGAAGCCAGCCATGCAAATTCTCCTCTTTGAATAGCTGTCAAGGTGTTGGTGTGATGGTTGATTTCATGTGTCAGCTGGGTGAGGCTATGGTGCTCACACATTTGATCAATCACCAGTTTCAATGCTATTGTGAAGTATGTTCTAGATATGATGATTATTAAAGTCAGTAGACTTTGAGTAAAGTTGATGGCCTTTTATAACGTGGGTGGGCCACACCCAATCAGTTGATGACCTTGGGAGAAAAGATGGATATCCCCTGGGAAAAAAGGAGTTCTGACTGCAGACTGCTTTCAAACTCAAGGTCACCCACCACATCTGCTCTTTCCTGGGTCTCTATCCTGAGACCTGCCCCGCAGATTTCAAACTTGCCAGCCAATCTTTCAACATCTCTCTCTCAATACATCATACTGGTTTGGTTTCACTGGAGAACCTAATGAATATATTTGATATTTGAAGAAGAAACAAGAAAGAGAATTAATGTTTGGTGGGTACAACAAGCAATTTATGTGCTTTCCACTCATCTCTTTAGTCCTTACAATAACCTTGCAAAATATGCAATTTCCCCATTTTCTCAAAAAATGAGCTTTTGATCTTGCCCAGAATAAAAAGTAAGCAAGTGGTGGATGTGCTTCTCACTTAGGTCATCTGTCTCCAACATGCATGTCTCTTCCACGACATCACTTGGTCTCCCTGTAAGACTTGTTCTGCATTATTCCAGAAAGCAGACTAAGACCTTGGATAAACTAGTCTCAGAGAGAGAAGCCCAACTGCATTACAACAGCAGAGAATAAGGCACCGTAACTTGCAAAGCCTAAAACATTTAACTTTCCAACCCCTCTCTTGTAAAATTCCTGGGACTAGAGTGAACATAAAATAGGTGTTTAGTCATTTATTGTTTGTTTGTTTATAACAGAAATGACTGGACTGTTTTCCAAAGTAGTTGTACCAGGTATCCTGACCAGCAGTATATGAGAACCCCATCTCTTCCAAAACTCAGTTATTCTCATTCTTACAATGAGCATTTGATATCAGTCATTTTAATAAATCTGTAGTGATATCTCACTGTCATTTTAATTTTTGTGTCTCTGTTGACTAATAAGATTAAATCTCTTTTCATTTGTTTTTTGTCCCTACATCTTTTTTTTTTTTTGTGAAGTCTATTTTAAATATTTTTTTTTCTTATTTGGAAAAGGGAGGGTTTGTTTTCCTATTGAATTTGGGACTTATTTACATATTCCAAATCTAAACACTTTATCAAAAATGTGATCTACCAATAATTTCTCTCCATTTATAGCTTGTCTTACCAGTGTTGCTTCACTTTCTATAGATTTTTTTTTGTGACTATTAAATCATGTTGGGTAGAACTGTTATTATTTCTCCCTCAAATCTTTGGTAGAATTTGATAACCATTGAGTCTGTCATTTTCTTAACTTTTTATTTATTAAAAGTTATGCAGGTTACTTATCTATCCTACTCATCTTTGGTAGTTTATGTCTTTTAAGAAATTTTTCCACTTTATTTATATTATTGAATTAATTGGTATAAAATTATAATATTCCCTTAATACATTTTAATATCTGTAGAATCTGTTGTTATGCCTTTCAGCTGGATTTTTTTCCCCTTTTCTACTTCATCAGTCACTTCTACTAGAAAAAAGGTTAGGTTTTCAATGTATTGATTTTAAAGTTGTTTTTCTGTTTCCTATTTCATGTATTTTCATGCCAATCTATTCCCTTTAGAGTTTCATGTGCCTTTCTCTTTTTATTTTCTTTTGGTGGGATGATTTGAAACTGTCTTTTCTTATATAGGTGTTCAGTGATGTACCTTTTCATTTGAGTACTGCTTTACAACATCTCACAAATTTTGATATGTGGCATATTCACTATCATTCAGTTTAAAATACTATCTAATTTCTCTTTTGAGTTCTTCTTTGAGCCTTGAGTATGCTACTTAGTGTCTAATTATTTAAGGGTTTTTCTGATCTATTCCTATTATGTGCAGAGATAATGTTTCATATGAATTTAATCCAGATCATTGAGACTTTATGGCGCAGAGCATATTCTATTTTGGTAAATATTCCATGTGTACTTGAAAAGAGTGTAAATGCTGCCTTTCTTAGGTGGAGTGTTCTGTAAAGGTCAATTAGGTCAAATAGTAGTTAATGTTGTTCAAGTCTTCTCTGTATTAACTTTCTGATTGTTCTATTAATTGAGAGAGGAATATTGAAATCTCCTAATATGATTGTGGATTTGTGGAGTTCACCTTTTAGTTCTATCAGTTTTTGCCTCATGTATTTGAAGCATTGTTTCTGTACTCATAAACTCAAGATACTAAGGTATATTCCTAACTTTAAAAAGCCAATTAGAGCACCTTGGCTCCACCTGGACTGTGTGAGCACAGGGCTGTCTTTCTGAGGTCTTAGTCTATTTCAACATGACTAGAATAAACAATATGTCTCCCAAACTAAATTGCTTCAGAAAAGAATAACCCAAACACATTTTTTAAAGCAGCACGTTTTCCTCTTCTTATGGTACTTGAAATCTCTTAGAGAAGCATGACCATGACACTGTAGCAAATAATGCAAGGACATTTATTATTAATACCAGATCTGGCTCAGAAATATTTAGCAGGATTCCAAAGGAGCTGGAGTTCAATAAACACTGGGGCTTGCTGCATGCTTTCATTGTTTTGCCCTGTCTTCTACTTACTCTCTCCCTCCCTCTCCCGTTTCCTTCCTTCCTTCCTTTACTTCATTTCATATTTACTGTATACATAATCTGAGTTTGTTTCTTTGTCAGGAAGAGGCTACTGAGTTGATTCAAATAAGATCCATGACCTCACAGTCTAGAAGAAGGGAAGATGGATGGAAGAAGTGGGACTTGAATTAGGCCTTGAAAGACAATAGCTGAAGGGCATACATTGTAGAGAAAGAGTATATTTGAAACATTCATTATAAAATGAATTCTTTTCATGTCTGAAAAACCTGAAATTTTCAAGTTTTTTTTTTCAATCCTTACTGATAAAAAAATAGAGGTGCTGGTTTTTTCTCTACTATTAAAATCACATACACTTAAGAAATTTGGGGTGGGAAGAATAAACGACGCCTAATCATGTCACCTATGTATTACCACTATAGCTATTTTTTATATAGTGGCATTTTTCTTAATTTTCCTATTAAATACAATCATAAATTTTACATCCCAAAATTTTCTTGACATTCCCTCCAGAATTTTCCACTTTACAATAATCTTTGTGATAGTCATTTTAAAAGCAGTTTAACTGAATCACTAAATAGTAGTGTACTTTAAAATTTCCCCACTGATTGAAATCTAGGTTGTTATCAGTTTCCCTGATGAAAAATGTTTTGATAGGGCCTCCCCGGTGGCGCAGCGGTTGAGCGCTGCGCTGTGGAGCTGTCGGCAGCAGCGACGCGAGTTCGACGTCCGGCCGGGGAGAATCCCACATGGCGCGGCAGACCTCTCCTGCCTTGCCCGCTGCTCCCCTCAGCAGTGTGTTTCTGATCTGCCTGTTCTTCTACCCGCTCTGTCTCTGGTGAACCCTCTTGCCGCCCCAAGCCTCTGGCCTGTACCCCAGCTTGTATGTATAAATAAAAATTAAAAAAAAAATCTTTAAAAAAAATGTTTTGATAGTAGATTTTTATAAGCTATGTTTATAACATTGGTGTTATAGAGGTGAAAGAAACTTTTGATGATGATTACGTCTATCCATCTCAATTTTCAGAGAAGAATTGAATGTGTGGTTAATTAACAGCTCTTTTGAGCTGTGATGTTCAAATGTTAACATGTGGGGATCATATTAAAATACAGATTATGGCTCAGTAGGTCTGGGGTGGAGCCTAGAATCCTGCAGTTCTCACAAGCTCCCAGGTGATGTAAATGATGCTCAGAATATGGTTCATGCATCAGGTGAACAATTTGAGTCAAACGTGTCCATCTGCAAAGCCCAAGCATGGCCCAGGGCTTGCTACTGCCTCTCTTCACTGGGATAAGGCTATGGTACCTAAAAAGGACCCGTGCTTAGAAACTTTCAAATGTAATTGAAATTTAATTTGATTATCTTACTTTAAGGATATCTTTTCTACCAGCCATTGGAGCTATGTAGGTCTGGCTGAATACCTAATTGGTGGAGAGGCTTAATGGAAATTCAACAATGGAGGCGAGCCTCTGGATCTGGTGACCTTGAAGAGCCTTGGAAGGCCTCCCAGCCCTAAGGTGAAGGCTTTATATGTTAGTATCGAATACTCTGAATGTTAAGCTCAACTGCTAGCTCCTCAGTCATTTAAGATTCAAGAGCTATTTTCTGATAGAAGTTGCTTTGCCAGAAAGAAAAATCAGATGAAATTACTATCTTTTTTATTTTTAAAACCAGACTACCAGACTGGATGGATGGAAGTTAGTTAGACCCAAGAGATGGCCAGAGTTGTCACATGCAAGAAAATTCTCTGTCCCTTCCTCTTTCTTTCCTCCTCCCCCTCTCTTTTGGAAAAACAAAACCAAAACCTCATATTTAAGAAATTTTCAGAGCTATAATTTGCATTTGAAGAAAATGTCAGAATTACTTAACACAAGATGAGAAGCAAAAGTGAAAATGTAAATGATTGGGGTCTCTTTACAAAAGGTAAATAGTGTCACTTCTTGGTACAGACACACTTCTCTTTACAAGGTTTTCAAATGATAATATTCTCCGTGAAATGTGTTAAACGTCTGAATCGTAAATTTCAAATTGTCACTGCATGATGAACTCTACCCTGAGACAGGAAGAAAGGACTTGTTCTTCATGCAAGTTACAGTAAAACACCCGAAAAATCCCAGATCAGCTGTTGATTCCCCAAGCTGGAGCCCTTGATGGTGACGCCTCAGTCCATGGGAGAGCCTCACACACCTAAGAGGTGTGCACCCCACAAACTCAGAGCTGCGGGCCCCCAGGGTTCCCGACCCCTTTTCTAGGGCCCCGTCAGACTTCCTTCCATGCACTGGACACCTGCTGCGCGGTCTGTTTACAACCAGACTCATTAATCACTCATTCTAATGAACAAGGTCCTCCTCATAATTCTGAATAAATTCATTTCATGCCACGCTCAATCTTCTCAAAAGCAGACTGCACAGAGCCCCACTCTTGACCTCCATTCTCACATCAAGTCCTTTCGATCCTCCTGTTCAAAGGCTTTTATTTAATCCTACCACCTCCATTCAAGGTCTTGCAATCACAACCATTTGGATTCATCCTTCACCCTGAGGCCAAATTCTTAAAGGAACACTTGATCCTCCCTTGGAGCTAAGTCACGCTTTACTCTGATCTTTGACTGACTACAGCCTAAGATCACTCTTCCTCCCCTCGCATTCACAGTCTTCTATGAACAGCCCCCAGCTCTTCTGTTCAGCCTCATTCCTGTTTAAACTGTAGTCTAAACACACAAAAGAACATTCCATTCCTGAAAGACATATCTAGGACATTTACATATGGTGTCCAGGCTTTGGGTTCCAGTCCCAGTCCTACTCTTTCCAAGGTGTGTGGGACTGACATTAATTCCAAGCCAGTCTCTCATTTTCAGAAGGAGGTGCTCACTGAGTGCACCTTCGATAACCACACAAGGATCCAAGTTCAAATTTAGAGCAGACTTGCCATTCATGCTCAGGTCTAGAGAAACTGAGGAAGAGCATTGTTCTGACCACATCACAAAAGACACAGAAAAAACTGAAAGTTCCTGCATATCGTTTCATCAGGCAAATATCTGAGGTCACTAGGCAATGGACTAGCCCCATCTTGGAGGAGGAGACACAGACACCTACAAAGAGAGACAGAACACCTGCACCCAGAGCAGATGCAGCAGTGTTACAGGGCAACCCCAGCGTGAAATGGGGTGGCCGAGTGCGGGTTCTCACCCACGTGCTTAAAGGGACTTATAATGAGACTCAACTGCAGGGACACACAAAAAGCTTAATAAAGGGTTTATTTACAAAACCGGGAGGTGAAGAGAAGAATAAGCCAGGGAGAAAGAGAGATAAATTGGTGAATGTGTCCTACCAGTTCCGCTGAGCTGGGACTCCAATAGCTCGCTGGAGATGGCGAAAAACTAACCATTCCCCAGGCCCACATGCCTCTTGCTATAGACCAAGCCTAGCTGCTTAACTCCACCCTTAGCTCCCAGCAATCCTTCCTTCAGTGGTGATGACATGACGGGATTTGTAGTCCTTGGTGCCTTGGAGCTCTTTGGCCTGGGGTGGGGTGAGTCCTGAGTTTGTTCAGGACGTCCTATCCCCTCAACCGTAGGACACCAGTAAGTTTTCAGTTAAACTGTCTCACAAAGTGGAGAGTGGTGAGAGCACGTGGAACTCCCAGGGTTCCCAGGAGTAAGGGGATGTACCCACGTGCAACTCTTGCTCCACGCTCAGCACCAGAGAGAATCTTAAGAAAGTTTCCCCATACTCAGGTGATCCTCACATCAATGAGGGCCTCAAGGAGAGCCTGACCTAATAACCTGCCTTGGCTTCTACAGGGTTTTATTCTTCACGTTGAAATTCCTAGCTTTGTTTTTTCACAGAGAGGGAAAAATAGATGTCTAATAAGTAGGTCCCTTTCCCAAAGGCACACAAGGAATTTCTTTAGAGATCATTCCAAAGGATCATGGCCAAGTGCTTTTTCTGTGAATCCACTTCTTGGAGATGGTAGAAAGCATCTACTCAAACATGAGATGTTTCAGGTCTTATCCTATGTGGGCTTGTTTTGTATGACATACAGCTCTTTTCTGTCAGTTAGATTAGAGTAGGGTTAATAACCCCTTTTTACAGAAGAGAGGATTGAGGTTCAGAGAGATTAAGGTTTGTTCCAGATCAAAGAGCAGTTTTGTTGAGATGAAGCTGAAAACAAAAGAGCCAGGGGGAAGGAAACAGCCATTCAGGGCCTGTGGCCCTGGAAGATTTCATCCCGTGAGCAATTTGAAACGGTAGATGTGTTTTTAGGAACACACAGACAGAATCTGACGAGGGCTTTGAAGTTACCGTTCTAAATGCTGAATCCCTTTGACAGCATTGTTTTACATTTAGCCACCCAACACACACCAGCCTCTCACTGGCAGCCAGACCCTGGTTTAACTGTGAGGAAGTCCCCCCCTCTCCTATTGAAGCCTAGAAGATTCCAGAAGAGAGCATGTGGGGAGACCCTCCCAGTGCACTGGCTTCTTCACCGTTCGCCACAGTCCTGCAGAGGCTCAGCCAGGGCTAACCAGCCTCAATTCTCAGGTCTTTATTACTCTTCTTTGAATCTTTCTTTGGCCCCAATGCTGAGATCCAACACACAAAGGGAAAACATGCAACTCAGAAGCGGCCATGTCCAGAAATGAGCCCCAGCAATGCTTTTGAACCTGACTCGAGACTGACTTAAAGCGAGGTCTACTCCCGGCACTCTGCAGTTACCTAAGCTACCAACCTCCCCCTCCCTTGCCCCGCCTCCTTTTCTTAGACCACTTGACATGGGTTTTTTAAAAACACAAAAGACCCCAAACTATCATACCCTTTCACGGATATTAAATGAATAAGTTGCAAAGATATTAATGACCAAAATTTGGCCAGATTGTGGGAAAAGGGCTCTCTCCTATATAACTTACATAGAAATAAGTTGGCATATACATAATAAACATACATTATATATCTTCATATATACATATAAAGTTCAAAATGTGCTTGCTTTAGCACTCGAAAAATCCCATCTTAGGGGCCTCCCTGGTGGCCCAATGGGTTAAATCTCAGCACTATGAAGCTATAGCAGCCACTGCAGCATGAGTTCGATCCCTGGCCAGGGAGCTTCCCACAAGGTGCAGCAGACCTCTTCTGTCTCTCTGCTGCTCCCCTCAGCAGTGTATTTCAGTCAATCTGCCTGTTCTGCTCCCCACTCTGTCTCTAGTGAGTCCTCTCACCACCCCACACCTCTGGCCTACACCCCAGCTCTTATATGCATAAATAATCTTTTTTAAAAACTGCATCTTACATAAATAATCAAGAATATATGAGACAAATTAATGAGAAAGAATTAATTCATACCATTAAAAAATTGGAAGTCATCTAAACATACAATAGGAGATAACTTAGATTAAATAAATGAATGACACTTTGCAGAATTTAAAATAATATTGTAGAAGAATATTGACTTGTTCCAAAATAGCAGTGAGTAAAATTTTGGCTATAAATTATAGACACAGTATGATCTTATTTTTTCTTATAAAAATATTGATGTACAACATTTGTAGAAGAAATGGCAAAGTTACACTCCAGTAATTACCAGCAATGGGAATAGCAGTAATTTTTAACTTTTTCTTTTTTGATTGTATTTGTTTAACAAATGTGTCTATGTATCAAGCATTTCAAAAATAATATTGATACAAAAATTTTAAGGAAAAAGAACCTAAATCTTGCCTTGCAGGATAGTTAGGAAAACATGGAAAATGCCGCTCACACTCCTATCACTGAAACAGTCACTCTCCTTCTCAACAACTTAAGACATTTTTCTTTGTAAACTTTCTGTAGTATTGTTTACCTTTGATGTAATAGGTATTAGAGTAGACATACAATTTTGCATGCAGTTTTTGCACTTAATATTTAGCAATTCGTGTTTTTCCAGATCGCTACTAGTTATTTCTATCCAATATTCACAAAGGTTAAGTAACATTCCATGTTGGGTAACATTCCACGGACCTCATGTACTTCTCTGTATTTAACCATTCCCATATTGTTGGCTATTCAGACTGTGTCTAATTCTTCAAAACTCTGCATCACTGTGGTTTTTGGATGTTTGCCTTATGCTCCATCCTCAGAGGGGATCCATGAGGATGGGATCTCAGAGGGGATCCATGCCATCACCTAAGGAAGAATTCATCTAGAGGGACTGTGTCAACGGTAACTAGTTGCACAGAAGTCATCTCCCATGCCTCCTGTGTGCCTCTCCCCAGCTTGCTTTCTTCTGTAGGATCTCAGGGATCAGCTCCCAAGCCACTGCCACGGCCAGTGTTCCAAGTGCAATGGAACCAGGGAGCTTGCAAAGCCTGGAAGAAGCTGGGGCTAGGCCAAGCGTCTGTTGGGGAAAAGCTAAGAGACAGGAGCAAGATAAGATCTTTCCAGTTACTCCTAAGTGCAGCTTAAGGCTTAGTGGCCATCAATTGAATCAATATCTGAACTGGAGCCTGGTGGCCAGGTGAGGTGAGTCATTTCCTCATGTCCAAGGCTAGAAAGTGGAGACTGTAATGGACAGGGAGGGCCCTCTCTCAGAGTAATGGAGGGAGCGGCCTCGGGTCGAGATGCCTCAGTTCCATCGGCCAGATACGTGATTCTGAGCAGGTCTTCCCGACAAAGTGTGGGTAGTGCTACCTGCCTGCCTCGAAGTCTGAAAGTCCACTGTAAGCCCCAGAGTGTTGTGACCCTGAGAGGGATTAAGATGTTCCATGCTTGATAAGGATAAGAAAATGATGGAGAACTTACTCATTATGTTCCGTGACTGATAATAAAGGGAGTTATTTCTTCATTTAGTCCACCTTTATTGAGTACCTACTGTGTGCTGGGTTCTCCTGTCATGGAACTTTACATCTTAATAGGCAGCGTAAACAACATAAGTACACCAATAGGTAAACAAGAGAAGTGCAGAGAACGGTGTGAAGAAAAAACAATGAAGTGAGGTGATAGAACAGAGAGTATAGGTATGAGGGATACTGTTTATTTCTGGAATGTGAGCAGAAAAAGGTTGTGTTTAGACCTTGGATGCCATTTCCTTCCTCATGGTCTAAAAGTGGTTGCTCAAGCTCAGTCATCACATTTGAAGTCCAAATAGCTGTAAGGAGAAGAACATGAGGACACACATTCCTTCTGTTTGATAGAAGCTAAGGATAGAAAAACTGGAAAGGAGGTGCCACAAGATCTGCCTGTTTGTGTCTATGCAAGTGTCCTTTATTCTTCTGTCCCCTTTCTTAACAAACCTGCCCTTTTGGATATAACTAGCATCTCTGCGTTGTGGAAAGACTCACCTAGGAACTCGCTGGTGCTGATGAAAGGGGAGCTCCAGAGAGCCTTTCCCAGACTGAACCCAAGGACCCAGTTCTCCAAACTCAAAGACTCCAGAAACGACATCACTTTGCTAACACCTCCCAGAACCGGCAGGCGTCACTGCCACTTACGTGCCATTGCCAGGGCTGATGCACAGGACCCCACCCAGCTGCACGGAAGGCTGCAGACACAACCTTCAGCCAGGCAGCCTGGGCCCAGCTCCCCACTGGGAGGGCTCTTACTAAGGAAGAAAGAGCAGATGGCATGGGGTACCCCCATCTCTGCCAGTGTGCCCAGCTCACGTGGGCCCTCTGTCCCTGGCGCCTGGGCGTGCATGGTGCAGAATCAGGAAGATTCCCTGGCTTGGGCAGAGAGGCTTCCGGACTCCTGCCTTGGAGGCTTCCCTCTGGTTTCTACCAAACTTTCTAAGGCGGAAGGAAGACAGTGAGAAGAGAGGTGGAGAGGGTGCTTTCCCCAGAAGGAGGGTCTGGGCACCATTTTACTTCAAATATTGGAGCGGGGGAAGAGGAGGGAGAGGAGAAAAGGAGGAGATGGGGAGGGAGGGGGGTGGAGGGAAGGAGAGGGAGAAGCACCTTGCCTATTTAGGTTTATTTATACTCTCCTGCTAAAACTCTACCCTCCAGCCAGGGGGTTTGCTTAACACTGAGAACCTGACTCATCCTCCAGGCAGACGGTTTCTCACCTGGAGCTGGGGGAGGATGAAGAGGAGTTTTGGCCTCCGCTTACCTGCAGGCATCTTCCCCCAAGCGCTACCTGAAGCAGCCAGAGGAGGAGGGGAAGGGGGCTGGGGCTCAGGCAGGTTTGGCAGAGGGCTCCAGGGAGAAGCGGGGGCTGGAGCGCCCTGTCTGAGGAAGCACATTCCATCGGGGCACAGCCTCGGAAACCCAGCTGTACGCCAGAACGGGGAGGGGAAGCTTCGGGAAGCTGGGTCAGATGCCCCAGGGGGCTGGAATAGGAAAGATGATTCAAGGCAGAGAAAGGGTGAGCCTGGGAGATGTGTTTGGGGGGCTGCGTAGTTTGTTTGGCGTGTGGGTTTTATGATGCCTGGGAGGTGGGAGAGAAGGGGGACTCCTTGGGGGGCAAGGAGGTGCAGGCCACTCCTGGTGACTCAGCTGCTGGTGCAGGTGACGGTTTGGTTGGCAGGAAACGAAGAATCTGAGCTGAGAGGTGATGGGCCGAGGGCTCTGGGCTCCAGCCAGTCCTGAGAAAGAACAAATTCCAGGGCAGCAGAACAGGGGGCATGTGCCTGTCTGTGGAACCCACCCCAAAGGTTTGTTAAAACCCTCTGCCCTAGGTAGAATCCTGTCCCCCTAAACTTATCCCCACGCGGAACTGGGGATGTGCCCTGTTTTGGAATAGGGTCCTCGCAGGTAACTACGCCCGAGGGTAGGAGGCCCTACTGGCTGGGGCGGGCGCTGAGGCGCCCGGACCGCATCTTCGTAAGAGAAGATGTCGTGTGAGGACCAGCGCAGGGCCGGTGATGGACCAGAAGGGACCTCGCTGGCCCGGGAGACCACGGAGGCCAGCACCCCAGCAGTGGGGCTGCAGGGCAGGACCCTGGGGAGTTCGGAGAGCGAGCAGGGCCTTCGCTTCAGACTTGTACCCTCCAGAAGGCTGGTGACGAAGCCACTCAGTTTGTGGGACTTGATTTTCAGCACCCACCACGCTGATGCGCCAGCCCCGCGAGGCGCCCTTTCTGCGGGTACCCCAGAGACTCACACCTGCCAGCCAAGGAGAGAGGTCTTCAGGAGTCCTGGGGGTCCTGGGTGCAGTGATGGGGGGCGAGAGGGAAGTGGCAGACTGAAGAGGAAGGAGGTGGAGAAGACGAAAGAGCCAAGCTGGCGAGTAGCAGGACGCGCCTCCATCTTCCGAGAGGCCGCTGGACACGGCGCGCTGTGCCTCAGGGACACCAGGACGCGGTCACACACGCGCTTCCGTTGCCATGGCAAATCCACTGTCCCCTGCCTCCCCGCGCGTCCCTGCCACTCCGGACTGTAAATCCTCCCATAAATGCCGAGCACATAAAACGCAGGAATGCCCCTGGTCATTGTTATTTACCAGCCTTATTTTAGAAACAAAATTAATTCGTGCAACGTCTCCAAGTGAATACGCCCTCAAGTCCGGAAAGCTGGAGAAAGCAAACGCGAGGCCGGCAGCTCCGTGGCTGGGGAGAATTCAACCCTCTCTCCTGGTTTGGCGCCAGGGACACCCGATCCTGGGCTCCTCCCCTGTGACCCTTTCTGATTTGAAAATTCTCTGACGGAGCTGCCAGCTGGTGTGGACTGGAGCTGAGAATGATCTCCCCACTCCACAGCCCCCCAGTGGATGCCCAGGGGGCCAGCTGTCACCGCCCACGAGGAGAAAGGGCACACAAAGGAAACAAGCCAAGGAGGTTGCTCAGCCTCAGAAGAACACCTTGCGTGGTCCAAATACCTAATCCTGCCTTTCGTCTCTTATTTCCCACAATATATCAGTTCTTCCATCTCTGCTCCTCCAGGATGGCCCCATGCACCCCAACACCGTCACTGCCCCCAAGCCATGATGTTCCGGTTCGTTGAAATCGGACCCTGCAGCATTTACCCCTGCCTGGCCACCCTCGTTTGTCAGTGCCTCACACCGTTTCAAGAGACTCGAGTAGTGGCATTTCTCAAAGAATTAAAACAGGGCCCAAGGAGGCTGAGGGCTGTAGGGTAATCACAAATTTCTGGTTAGAAGGAAATTCTTGGGGAACTTGTTAAAATAAACAGCTTCCTACATCCCTCTCCGCCCCCGTCCCACGGAGAGGAGATTGTGGAGGTTGAGGTGGAAACTAGTTTGAAGGCGCACCCAGGTGAATTGTGTGTTTGCCCCCTGCACCAGCGCTCCTCTCTGCGGCCTCCTCGGACAGCTCAGTAGCCAAGGTCCTGCCCAGGCCTTTGGACAACTTGCTCTGGTCCAAGGAGGGGGCTCTTCTCTTCCATGCTTTGGATTTTCTTGCTCTCCCTTCTCTCCCGGTGCAGTGAGCTTCGGTTTATAGGAATGTTGACTCCACGAGGCCTCAGCGACTTTGCAGCACACCGCTCCATTTCCAGACCAGCGGGGGCTCTTTTCAGCTCTTTAACCTACTTGGAGAAAAAAGGAGGGGAGAACAGAGCACTTCTTCCTGGGGCTTCATGTTAATGAACACACATTCATGTACAAGATATCCTTCTGGAAGGTGATAGAATTTCCCGGCGGAGGATCTTATTGATGCTCCAAAGGAGCTACAACATGGCGGAAGGACTTCTTTATTTTACAGGTAAATGTTTGCATTTCCTTATCGTCACAGCTTTTTGGGAAGAAGAGCAGCAAGGCGCTCTCCCTGTGTGGTCTCCCAGCCAGGAGTGCAACGGCTCGACCTCAGCTTGCTTCTGCACTTGCATCTCTCTCGCGCTCACATTCCTTCGTTTCTACCCAGAGCTGCTGTTGCTTTGGTTCCAGGCTTTTGGCAAACATTTCAGGCTCACATGGAGGACGAAAGGTTCAGCAGCATGCTGCCTGCAATGTCTCTATTTTTCTAGCAAAAATGAATCAGAGGGGAGACAGCAGTGTCCACAAGAGTCAGACATGGCTCCCAGAACACGGTCTGCACGGCCCGCGGGTGGAACTCACGCTTCACGCCACCCAATGCAGACAATTGTTCTTTCCCGGGGAGATGCCTTCTCCCCTGTCTGACCCTCTGTGCTCCAGCTCTATGCTCGGTCATCAACCTCCTGCTCCGCCTTTCCTTCCCGAGGACCCCTCTGCACCTCCAATTCCCCAATGTCCCAAATGGAAGCAACAGCTGCTCCCAGGAAACTGTCCCCCTCGCTGCCTGCATGCTTTCTCAGCAGGTTTTTTTTTTACAAGGTCCCTGTCTTTACCCTGCGTGCTGTGCTCTTCCCCAAGCTCAACTGAACTGGGGTGATTTATTATGGCCCGCCTTTCTTTTAAATTCCCCAAGGTACAAAATAGGGCACACGAAACACCAATTGAATAAATATTGAATCGCAAGGCATGCACGTTAGCTTACATTTGTTTGAAGGTGTAAAAACAGCCAAGGATTATACTCTTTTAATTTTCACTACAATTATCGCTTTACAGAAAATGCTTCCATTGTGACAATGCCCAATTTTTTAAAAAAGATTTATTTATTAATTAATTAATTTATTTATTTATTTATACAAGAGTTAGGGTGTAGGCCAGAGGGGTGTGTGTGGGGGATGGGGTGGGTGAAAGGATTCACCAGAGACAGTGGGGAGCAGAACAGGCAGCCCTACTGAAGTACACTGCTGAGGGGAGCAGCACGGAGATGGGAGAGGTCTGCTGCACCATGTGGGAAGCTCCCTGGCTGAGGAGCGAACTCATGCTGCAGTGGCTGCTTATAGCTTCATAGGCTGAGAGGTAACCCCTTGCACCACCAGGGAGGCTCAATGCCCAGTTTTTATATGCAGTTTAACAAAGTGCTTTCCCATGCATGATCTTGTTAAAGTCTCACAGCAGAAGTTTAGGAAAGTTCTACAGCCGAAAGATCTGAATCTGAGCCCCACCTTCACCTCCTAAAAGCATACTGAATTTGAACACAAGAAATAATCTCTTTGAATCTCTCAAGAGTGTAATATTAACAGGTATCAAGGGTATTTGAGATCCTAAAAATTATACTGTGTGCGAAAGTACATGATAAGCCAATGGCCTCCTCTCAGTTCTCACCTTCTGGGAAGTCACCTGGTAGAGGTGACACCTTTCTCCTCGTGGTCCTACTGTGTGTGATCTTTTTTACTAGTATTGAAATGACCCCATCTAACCTACAGGCCCCTTTCTAACTTCTATAGTCTCTGACCACAGCTCAGCACAATCATTCAATAACTAGTGAAAGAAAGGATAAGCTTTTACAATGCGGTCAACAGGATCACATTTACACCTCTGTTTTCTTTTTTTTTTTAAAGATTTATTTATTTATGCATACAAGCTGGGGTACAGGCCAGAGGCATGGGGCAGCGAGAGGATTCACCAGAGACAGAGTGGGGAGCAGAACAGGCAGATGGATGGAAATACACTGCTGAGGGGAGCAGTGGGTGAGGCAGGAGAGGTCTGCTGCGCCATGTGGGAATCTCCCAGGCCGGGCATCGAACTCGCGTCGCCGCTGCCGACACACAGCTCCACAGTGCAGCACTTAACCACTGCGCCACCAGGGAGACCCTACGCCTCTATTTTCAATTGAAATCCTTCATTTGAATTTGGGACTCCTCCCCGATCTCATTCTCAACTCTAATCAAAACGGAAGATCATGCTTATTTCATAAGCACAATCAGAAAACATTCCTACGCATTTATTTAGACTCTTGTCCTTAACAACAGAAAAATATATATAAATATGTATATATGTACATATATGTATAATAATTGTTCTGAGAATAACAGGGTGGAGAAATGAGTCAGCTTAAAAAATGAGGATCCCTCAGTCCTGAACTAACAAAGAGCAGATTGCGAATGAATTTTCCAAGAAACTGGCTCTTTTGGGATTTTAACCTGAAATCTGATCTCTTAGAATACAAGCCTAGGGAGATGAAGTACCAGGTTTTGCTTTTCTTTAGGCATCGTTGCTCTCTGCTCCTCCTTCCAAGAAGTCCCCTAATTCATACAGAGGTCCAGCTCCTCTCACTCAATGAAATTTAGTAAATGAGGCCACCTCCCACCCATAAAACCAACCCGTCACTGTGCTGCAGTAACTCACATGGGCTGGGGGGTGGGGGGGGCAGAAATCAATGGAGAAGAAGCCAGATGAGAAATGTAACTGGGGACAACCCAGCCACCACTCGTGCAGCCTTCGCCATCCCCCATGGGCTTGACTGAGACGGGATCCAGGATGCTTGCCCCCTCGCTCCTTCCAGCTTCGCGGAGCCTGGAGCGCCACTCACAGACCCTCAGTCAGTTGTCTGCTAACCTTTTATGGGTTGCAACCCGCGTGCCTTTCTAACTGATTTGTTCCAGCTGCAGCAATATTTTTTACCTTCCTTGTTACTTAATTGATTCTGGCTGTGCCTGGTCCTGTAAAGATGCCCTTCTGGACCTTGCAACATATGCTATATATCCTGAATGTACTCCTGTGTCCTGACAAGGAACGTAAAAATCAGAGATGGCAGGAGACAAGGGGTGGGAGAAGTCAATGGAACAGAATGAATGCAAATCGCTTGCTTGGCTCCTCAGATCTCTCCCCCACCCCCTCACTCTCCCCCTCCACCCCCCACGACCCAATGTCCTAGAGATGCACAGCTCTTGAGGCTGAAATTTTCTTTCCAAACGTTAAAAACTGCAAATGATCTACAGACTTTAAAGACAAGAGAGAAATATCCAGAACAAATATTTCCTTCATCCATTCCTTGTTCTTTTGGTTCTATGTATAAACTTATAAACTTCCTTCTAAGTAGTGACTGTCGCGTTAACTGCTGGGAAACAGAATGAACTGAACTGGACAGAGTTCAGTAAAGACACAGAGTGCTGGAATATTCCGGGACCTGCCTTAACCTAGACCAGCCATCCTCAGTGTATGACTAGGGACCCCTGAGTCTTCCCAAGAACCTGTCAGAGGGTCGGTGAGGCCCAAACACTTTCTGTAATAAAGTTAATGTCTTAACAGTCTTTTTCAGCCTCACACTCTCGTGAGTGGAGAATGGAGTGTTCCAGGGATGATGTGCCACGCAAAGTCATAGCTAACTGATGCAGAAGCGGCTCCGATAACCCAGCTGTCTCCTATCAAGCCAGGCATTAAAGAGATTTAGCAAAATGTAAAAGAATGTCACTCTCCTCTCTGTTGTCTTGTTTTAGAAAATGTAGCTATTTTTCCTAAGACTGGATCTTAGGTCATCATAAAGCTATGATTTTTTTAATGAATAAATAAATATGCACACACATAACCTTTGTTTATCCATTCACTCATTTGTATTAAGTTTTGGCTATTACCAGTAAAGCTACCAGTAAAGCAAGGAAATAATATCTGTGTTGAGATCACCTTCAAATTATAATAGGATTCTGTCTCAGTAAACCCAACGTAAATTGAAAATGCTATATGTTGGGAATGCTGGCAAGGCAGCAGGCTGTGCAGCTTTGGTTACTGACCCTCAAGACCACGTCCCGCAGTGCATCGTAGCCCAGGGGAAAGACTCAAATTAAAAATTGAAGTTCGGTTTCTACTAAATGCCATTACTTTCACAGCATCATAAATTTGAAAAACATAAGTTGGGGACTATCTGTACAGGTTTTGTATCCATGGATTTTATTTCTCTAGGCTAAGTACCAGGGACATTGCTGGGTCATAGGGGAATATGTTTCACTGTATAGGAAACCACCCAAGTTTTCCAGCCAGCTGTACTGCCTTCCCATGCATTATATGTATGAGACCCAGTGGCTCCTCACCTTCTCCAGTACTTTTTACTGTCAGT
This sequence comes from Scalopus aquaticus, assembly GCA_004024925.1. Classification (NCBI taxonomy): domain Eukaryota; kingdom Metazoa; phylum Chordata; class Mammalia; order Eulipotyphla; family Talpidae; genus Scalopus; species Scalopus aquaticus. The sequence goes on along the minus strand of PVIJ01009147.1, from coordinate 23,598 downwards.
ATAGTTATATTTTCACCATTCAAATAGATGGGTAGTGGTGTAGGCACACAATGGAATATTACTTAGCCATCAAAAAGGATAAGCTCTTGCCATTTGTGGCAACATGGATGGAACTGGAAGGGATTATGCCAAGTCATATAAGCCAAGGCAAAAGACAAATACCAAGCAGTATCATTTATACATGGAATGTAGAGGGACAAAGCAAAGGGTTAGTCAAGTTAACAACAACCCCTGAGAAAGTTAATTATGGAACTATGACTATCAGAGGGAAGGGGGAGAGGGAAGGGCAAGAACAATAGACCATGGGGTTGGGCTGTGGGAGCTTTGGTGGTGGGTGTGACAGAGTAGCAGCGCCTGAAGAGGGTGATCCTAAAATAGAAATAACCATGTAAACTAATGTTAACTCAATAAAATAGGCAAACAAACAAATAAATATAAAAATAGCTGACCCTTAAACATATGGATCTGAACTGTGCGGGTCCACTTACATGCAAATTTCCTTGTAAGCAGACAACTGTGAACTTATGGTATCTATAAATATAGTACAGACCCGTAAGTTTATTTTCTCTTCCTTATGATTATCTTAAAAGCATCTTCTTTTCTCTAGCGTGGATTACTCAACCGTTATTGGTAAGGCAGCCGGTCACCAGCAGACTATTAGTATTTATATTTTGGGGAGTCAAAAGTTACATATGGATTTTCAGCTGCACAGGGTGGGGCTAGGGATAGGGATCAGTGCCCCTAAACACGTGTTATTCTAGGATCAGCTGTACAGTCATCTCCCCATTAATCCAGGTTTCTGTTACTATGGTCAACTGCAGTCCAAAAATACTATGGACAATGAGGTATTTTGAGAGAGGGGGAGAGCAAGACTACATCATATCACGTTCATTACAGCGTATTTTACAATTGTTCTATTTTATGATTAGCTATTGTTAGTCCCTCACATACTATGCTGAATTTCTAAATTAAACTTTATCATAGGGGTGTAGAGGGAAAACATAGGCTGAGCATTATCCAAGGTTTTGGCATCCACTGGGAACATCTGGCCCCCTCCTCACAGTAGTCTCTGAAGACTCCACAACCAGTTTGGAAGCCTCTGGATTTGCCTGTCTTCAAAGCCTTTCCATAGTACTTAAGAGTGAAGGTCCATGCTTCAGATTCCTCACCTTTGCCATGTGCACACAGTACTACCGATTTCCTAAGTTCCTGTGCAGCACAAAGACCCATCAGTGTGATCTAATGAGCCCTGTGGGCACAGGAGCCCCTGCAGCCTGCACTCCGTCCTCACGGGAGCCATGTGAATTGCCGCGGTTATGGCCGCAAACACAGTCAAGGCTGAAGAGCTGAAAGCCACATGTCCCTGGATGGAGAGGAGGCAACAGCTGGACCCTGTGGGTGAGAAGATGGTGGAGACTCAGAGTAGAGGAGAGTGTAGATAAGTTTTAGAGAGTAGTTGAAGTTCACAGAGAGAGATGTGATGAGTGTGTCAGGTAGCGGTAAGTGTGTATTCAGAGACCTCAAGGCAAGAAATACTCTAAAAAAAATGATTGTGATTTGCACAAGCACCACCAAAAATGGGCTGATTGGAGCCCAAAATATGATGGGAACAGACATTCAGGGATGCAGAAATTGCTCCAAGTTCAGAGAAATCTTAATGGACAAAGTTAGAATTAAAAAAAGAAGTAGCTGCCAAAGTGACAGAAGGTTGAGGCTTTAATTTGAAGCTGTGGGGATGGTGCTCTGTAAAGGTGAGTGTGAAGAAAGCTGGAGTGGAGATGCTCCTTAGCCTGGGCAGCAGGCTTCTTCCACTCTTGGAGACATGGAAGACAGCTCAAGCACTTTCTAGACACCCCTTTATGCCCATCTGCCAGAAAGCCCACAGGCAGAAGACCTGAAAATCTCATACAACCTCAGTACCCCTGAGAAAGTCATTCAGACCATGCTTTCCATCATGCAGAAAGATCTATAGAGCAAACCCTCCTGGCAACTCATCACGGGCTTCGTCTGACCAGAGAGGCAAGGGGTCCGTCTCCTCGCTTACTGTGACGCAGAGAGATGGAAAGTAAGATTGAAGTTCAATAAAGAATGCTTGAAAAATTGCTATTCCATAGAAGCCCATCAGTGAAAGTCTCTCTTTTGTTCTTTTTGGCAGCAAAAAAGAATGAAGAATACTAATGTATATTTGAGTAGAATTAATTTTAAACAAGTTTTGTGGCTTGGTGTTTTGCCAGATGGTCATTATTTTACCATGGCTCACTTTGTAGGGTGTGGAGACCCCCATTTTTTGGGGTCTCACAATGTGTGCGTAACACGGGCACGAGGAAACTTAAATCGAACAGATCAAGGATCGTTTTAGGTTCCCATGTGAAAAATTTTCCTGGGCAGATCGTTTCCACTGAAAGGCAGGTAGAAAAATAAGTAAAGGAAGGAAATGGACTGACTCTGGTGTTTTTTGTGTCTTTTTTTTTTTCCTACTCGAGATCGCTTTTTTTTAAAGACCAGGAGTGAGGTTTGCAGAGGCAGGCGGCTGGAGTTGACAGTTGCCCCATTTCAGACGCCCTCTCTACCTCTCTCTGTTCTTTATGGCTAGAAAATGGCCGCTGCTCCGAGATTTTAGGCAGCAAATTTCATGGGTCTTTTCTTTTCAAATTTCATGGGTCTTTTCTTTTCTACACTCTGCCCTGGAATTCCCATGGCAGACACCAGCCACCCCAAACCTCTATCATCACCAACAGTCCAATGTCACTCAGCATAATTTTCAGTCTTTGTAACATGTACCAAAATAGAATTGTGATATTGGCTGAGTGAGAGAAATTGAGAGACTCAAACTGAGGAAACTGAGAAGGCATTAATGGAGTGCCTGGAACAGTGAGGACCGAAGAGGGAGAAGCAAAGTGCCTTTCAGATATGTGCTCTGTCGCAGGTACGAGCTGGTGCTGATTCTCATGTGACCAACGGGGCTTTGCAACCGCTGTTACTTCAGGCCATAGCACCTCCTCCCAACCTCTTCCACCCAAGAACTCAGACTCAAGTCTCAGCTAAAACCCAGCTACCGCCATTTTTCTTTGGGGAAAGTTTGGACAAGTGCAAATATAGAAAGAAGACTGCCATGAAGTGCCATGGGCCCATCGACCGATTTCAGGACTGCCAGCTCCTGGCCAACATTATTTGCTCTATGGTCCCGCAAGTGGGGAGCGAATGGAGAATAAACACGCAGGAGTTGAGACCTAGTCAGAAAGCCACCACGGAGCCCTGGCTGGGTTTTAAAAGGAAAATGACCCCATCAACTTTGCTTTTCAGGAAAGATCTTACTGATTTTAGAAGCTGCATTATAAGGGGCAAGACTAAATGTGGGGATGTCAGAGGGGAAGGGACGGCTGGAATGTAAACACAAGCCTCAATCGTGGGGGAGGCACCCCTCCACTAACAGATGGGTGAGTGTGGGTGGGGCTGTGGGAGACGCACTTAACACCTGCATGTATGGAAAGGAAAAGTTCCTACCCTAGGAGTCAGAAAAGAAGGTTTTCTGCAGAATAGTACAATTTGAGATTGTTCTGGAAGCCACATTAAGACAAGCAGCTCTGACTGTATTCCAGTGTAAAGTGAGTTTACCCAACAAAGAGCACTGTTTATGGCGCATTGATAATTATACCTGACCCTCCATTTGCCATGCTCCACTGACCTTCAGTTGGAAGGACCTAGCATATGTGTGCTGTTATTTTAATGAACAGCATTTCCACCACCACCTCCTATAGAAACTCCCAGCAAATCTAGATGGTTAAGAGTCATTACTGTGGGTGCTCACACTTCCAGCATAAAAACTTAAATGAATGTTTCTCACAACCACTTTGCTTTCTCATTGAGGCTGTTCAAATGTCAGCGGTTTTAGCACAGAGCTTAACCTTTACGCATTTTTACTAGAGTCTCAGAAACACAGCCTGTGCTGCATTTCTCTCACGGCGGTGGGTGGGAATGTTTTGTACACATAGTTATAAGCCAAGAATTCTGGCAGTGCCATCAAACTGCCTTTGGGACATCATCCATGTTTGAGGGATCTCATGAGGAACCCATCACACACGAGTGCTAAACACACAAGTGTCACTTGTTGAATCATTTATTTAACAAAATATTTGCTGACGCCTTACTGTGATGCATGCACAAGAAGAGGCCATGGGAAGGCAAAGTGAAGTGTGTGTCTTCACAGAACTAATAGTCTAGTATAAGAGATAGACCATTAAACAAACAATGGATGGGGAGCTGATAAATGCTACGTAAGATAATCACGGTAAGAAAGCCAGAGAGGACTGGACTGGGTAGAAACCATATTCCAATGGATTCCAATCAATGGGAAGCTATTAGCCATTCAACCTTGCTATGAAACACCCATCACTTCAGATCATAGTTGATGATATGTCCAAAGGGTCTAAAGCAATCGACACATCTCCCTCTCACTTGTAATGACTGCTCCAAGTGGTGGTGAGACCCAGTTCCTTGATGTAACTTCAGAGAGGACTTGTCCCCTTCCTGGTGTTGGACACGTTGGTGAGTGACACCACTGAAGACATGTTCTCTCCATGGGAGGGGCGTTGCTGATCCACTAAGGTTGGCCAATGACATAGAAAGAGTATGAACTCCAGTGACACTGCTGAACTACTAACCCACTCTTAGCATTTACATAGAGAGGCAACTTATCTTGCTCTTTAAGTCATTTTGTGTTCAATATCCTGTTACTTGCAGTCAAAAGTGTCCTGAATGACCTAACTCCAAAACTCATTCCAAGATCCCTTGTTCCAACAACACAACTTGATGAGCTGCTGGGACCGGGCGGCCTGCACCTCGACAGCCCCCAGCACAGCTCACTCCTCCCCCTCTGCTTCTGGGTCACTGGTTCCCCTGCACTCCCTCTCCTCTCACCAGACCAGACTTCAGGCTTCTCTCCTGAGGGCGTCACCAGACAGCTGGGAAGAACCACAGAGTTTGAATCAGTAAAATACTCCCAATTCACTCTCCAAGTCACATCATGTAGAAGGGACTCATATTCATGCATATTTTGTTTGTTCATCAAATATTTATTAAGAACCCATTTGTTCAAATATCAGGGACTAGGCTCGTTACAGTAATAAAATTGTAAATAAAATTGTACTTTGCACTCAGTCTGTTCACAGTCTATAGTATGGTCAAATAATCATACAAGTCAAGGTGTAATTGCAAACTATGAAAGGAAAAACCTGCAGAGAAGCAGGTTGCTTAGAGACAAATGAACAGGAGGATGGAGAAGATTGTCAGGAGGAAGGGATTCTCCAGCTGACGGCATGAATCAGAGGGACCTTAAACTTGGGTAGCAAAAACATGATTTATTTCCTCTGTTCTCTCACTGAAATTTCCCCTTTCTTTCAATCCATGAATGTGCTCAACAAATACGGTCAAATTACATGGTCAACAAATATACTCATATTACGGTTGTCGCAGAGTCTTTGAAATAGTGTTCACACTTATCACTACTTTGAAATTATTATAGTTACTATATTGGACGCAAAACCCAGCTATTCAGTGAGCTAATAAAGTAGTATAAATAATAAGGAGCACCAATTTAATAAATATTTTGATAACTTAGTTCAGCAGAATTGTGCATCAAGGTACTTGACAAATCGGAAAACTTTATTCTGAGACGGGGGCCGATGGGTCTCATCAGGCTGCCCGAGGCATCTTTGACTCAGAAATGGGGAGGGATCTTTTTCTTCTCTTCAAGCGAGAGTTCTAAGAACTCATGTGCTACTGTCCCCAGGCTCTCCCTGGGTTCCCAAAGGCCCATGTCATCTCAGAGGAGTTGGGACCCAAGAGAAGGACTTAGAGAGGTAGAAACAGAAATAACTCACTCTGGGAGGAAGACAGATGCCCCAGCACTGCTCATTTTGCAGCAGGCAGGGAAGTGCCAAGCCCTGACCTCCATGGGAGACACAGGGCCTGGCCCCAGGTCAGTATGAAGACTCCTGACCGTGGCACTGAGCCTCATGTAAAATTGGCACCAGGCAGTGGACCTTCAGGGTCTGGACCGGTAGCGACCCTGAAGTTCCAAGACCAGAGACCCTGGACACTGCCTAACTCCTGGTCACCAAAAATTTTAAAAAGAACAAAAAATGGGATTTCTTATTTTCCTGGTAAGCTGTGATGGAAATGTTACTTTAAAATAATGTTCCATTTCTTATACCAAGTGTTGTCCCTTGATTAAGATTTGTATCTGCTTTACTGAGCACTGGAGAATGAGTGAGAGTTAGCTTGGTAGACAGGGTTAGCACAAGGCTGTGATGTACTGTTGCAGAGAAAGAACATGGTGATAGTGGAAAGAAAGGCCAGTGAGTCCCAGGGTAAGACTGTGGAGACAGGGCAGGAGGAAGGAGACCGGTGACTACAGAGCCCTCCTTCCCACTGCTCATGTCAAAGAACGTAGCCTTCCCCCAACAACCTTGGAATGGCTTCAAGCGTTCAGGCTTTCAATATGTGTTTCGAGTAGTGTGAGCGGATGGGAAGGACTTGAAAAAATTACATTTTCCCTTTACATACACCATCGCCATCGCTTTCATTATTACCATCATCACCTTCAAGCCCATCCTCGCCCCCATCACACCATCACCACCACATCCTCTTCCTTCTCCTCGCCATTATCATCATCGTCACTGGTTAACTGAATTAACTGGTTGATTTTGGCGGAAGTGGGAGAGAGTGTTGAAGGAGGAAAAGAATAGGTAAACGGAGCTTCCTTAGAAGTCAATCACAGCTGTCTGATGAGCAGTAATGTGCTTAGACTAGAGAGGCTGCAACAGATTAGAGCAGTGAGGGGATTTAGGAAAGAGAGTAAACCTGATGGAAGTTGAGGGTGGATCAGAGCTTTAAGGTGAGAGATAGCAGCAGAAGTGGGGCGATATGACATCCTTGAGATGGTATCATGTCCTGAGATAAGGCTCCCTAGAGAAGTAACAGATTTCAGGCATGAAGGAAAGAGGAGAGAAATCAGAGGTTTGATTATCGTCTTGAAAATGAGGTGATTTTGAGAAGTATGAGCTAAAGCTAATTACTATGTACAAGACAACAGTATCCATTAACCCTACAAACGCAAGCAAAGATCTTTGAATGTTCAGATTTCAAGCCAATGTCTATCATTCTTTTATACATGATGTGGGGGTAAAGTGACGTGATGGGGTTGATGGCATCAGTGATGATGGTGGTGGTGATGATTTGAAGATTATGGCTGCAGAGAAGGTGATGAGGATGACAATTACTTTGTTCTAAGTGCTTTGGTACATTACTTTGCTTAATTATTATTAAAAAACTGTTCTGTTCTATTATTGTCCTATTTTATAGGAGAGATACTGAGGCTTTGGATCACATAAACCCATCACTGACAGAGGAATGATCCTATCCCAGATAATTTGTTCCATAAAATGGGAGTACTAATCACACTCACCTTACAGAGCTATTATGAATATTAGATTTTAAAGTGATAATAATTGATATTTATGAGCCCATATATGCTTCATGTCCGCCACTGTCTTAAGTGCTTTGATGAATTAACTCATTTAATCTTGGAACACTATGAGCTAAACTCCATCATTATTATTCCCATTCTAGAAAAGAGAAAACAGAGGCATAGGGCCTTGAATAATTTGCAGGGAACTAAGTCAGTCAAACTCAAGATGAGGACCCAGAAGTTTTGCTCCACAGTCCATAGTGTAGACCAGCATGTATATTATTGCAGATTCACAAAGCGCTAAGAGAGTTCCTGCTACAGGGAAAGCATCCGATGCCACCGCCCAGGACATCAAAACACATCTCAGGACCAAGGACATTGCTTTGCAAAGCATCAGCAGCTAAACCATATTTGCTCAAGGCTGAAACATAAGAACACCCATCCAAAGTAGATGCTCAGTAAATATTTGTTTAAGTGGAAGGGCGAACCCTGGAATAAGAACAGCCAACTGATCAAAATATGGGACAGGTCTTGCTGCTAGGAAACCTCATTTTTCTTTTTTTAGGTTCAGTTTACTCACTTGTCCAGTTTACTCACTTGACTTACGGTGTCCACGGTACAGGCAATCCCTTCCTCTCCTGCCCCTGGACAGACATCATTAATCCATCAGAGCACCCTGGCTCACTGAGCCAAACCCACCTTCACCGCCCTGCTCTCAGACATCATGAGTGACACCACTCAAGATTCAACCTGCGAGCGGATCCTCCACTCCAGAGTCTGAGGCCCTTCTGCTGACATCGTTCTCTGAAGTCCCGCTCTGCTAAGCGCCTCTTCCGTGTTAATCTGCTGTCTTCACTCACCCTCAGGGCTGCGCCCTTGGCTGGCTGGGCCTGCGTTCTCTTCCGGTCATGAGGAAGAACGGGAACCACATGCGCACAGGACAGCAATTTGTTCACGCATCCGGCGGGTGATGTTCCAAGGCCACGGCCGCTGGAGGCCACGTGCGGCTGTCAGCAGCCCCCTTCACCAGGGGCTTCCCACGAGTCCGAGGCCCTCCAGGCTTCTCGGGAGGAATCATTTTTTCCTTTTGCAAAAATTCTGCTCTTCCCAAGTGTGTTTCCTGTTAGGCTGTTCACAGCTGCTACCAGCACCAAGCAAACCAAAAAAAAAAGGATGGTCACTGACACCCTCAACCCCCCACCTCAAGTCCAGAAAAAACAGGGCTCTGTGCCCCTCCCGGGGTATCCATACCCCTCTGGTTTGCCTTTGCAGCTGTGCGCCGGGGCATAAGGAAGCACTCTGACTGGACACACGTTTTAAGCAGCTTGGGAGCAATTTTTCACCATCTGCTTTTAAGCACTGGAGCTGACACTGGTGTCTGAGCATCGCTGTGAATTTCTCCCAGCCCCGCTCAACACTGAATCAAGACCTATCACCAGCTCTGCTTTGGGATGGGGCAACGATATTTATAGTACTGTTCTGTACATGCAGACGCCAAACAGGTCACCCTGGCCCCTCTGGACGCCCACAAGTCCCCCACACTCTGCAGGGGTTGGTCATAAGGTGGGCTTGGCCGGACTAAGCTCGACTAGAATCAAGATCTTGCTTGGCTTCCTGCACACAGAGCATGTCCAGAAGAAAGTCTCTTCATTATTCTGAGCTCAGTATCATCAGCTGTTAAATGTTTCCATGGAGTCATTTTCTCCCCCAACGGTAGCGTCCTTGGGGCCCCCACTTCACATAGGAAAAGGATGTTGAGGAAAGGAGGGTCCCAAGAAACCTGGTTTCCACTTTGACTCTCCCTGAGCCCTGTTGGGTGCTGAGTAGGGATGGCGCCTCCTGTGCCCAAGCAGTAGACAAACACTGAGCCTGGAACCTTCCAAATGAGTCCAAGGAGATGATCTGCCAACGCGGAGTGACGTGGAGAGACACTTGCAGTCCGCTGCTTCCTGCCTCACGCCCCCAGGCCCTCTTACATCATGGACATTTGCTTCATCAAAGCCAGCAGGAGAGCTCCTCACCCCATCTAAGAAGGACGATGTCACGAGGACATCACAAAAGGGAATGTGACATTGTCACCTCTGTCGTTTCCATGTGCTGGAAGCAAGTCACAGACTCTACCCATTCCCAAGGGGAGTCCACCTAACACAGCAGCGTGTCATCTCCTCTACTCATAGGTATGCTGGCACCTGGAAGCCTGCCTTACCCCAGTACAGGGCACCTGAAGGCATCCCCCACCTTCAAGGTCTTGATGCCATCCTGCCTTGGTGTGGCACATTTGCCAGTGCGTTCCGATGAACAAGTCTGCAGACATTTATTGACAAGATATCACCTACAGGGACCAGGAGTGTGTTTTCGTGCTCCATCTTTGTAACAGAAGTATTTGTCATGAACTTTGCAATTTGTAAAGAACACTCTGTGCATTTCTACTTGCACAAAATGGAGGATGAAAATATCTGTCCTGCAGACTTGTTGGGTAAGAATCATCAAAGATCCTATCTTCAAATTATCTAGCTCAAGATGAGTCATGAAATCCCCGAAGTCCCAGGCAGCCAGCATGCATATGCCTGGCTCTTGCTCTAGCATAGCCCCTAAAAGCCTTCTCCTTGTTTATTTTCAGTTAAAAGACAATTGATTTTATTGAAGTTTGCTTCTTTTCTCTTTGGGTCTTTGGTGGTAACAGTGGAAAAAGTGAAAATGTATTCACAAGTACCTTAGTATAGAAAAGGGTCTCTTAGACCAGAGCGCTGGTTCTCAGATGCGACAGCTGGCAATGCCTGGAGATATTTTTGGTTGTCACACTAGAGGACATTACTGGTATCTATGGGTGGAGACCAAGGACGCTGCTGAACACCCAACACTGCACAGGATGGCCCTCCACAGCCCATGCCAGAATGTCAGCATCACTGATGGGGAGAGATTCTAGACGAGAGACAGGAGCTCGGGGCCCTGGTCTTAATCTGTTTTGAATAAGGTCTGCCCTTCAGTATTCTTACCCATAAAATGGAAACTTCACCTGAGATCTGCCTGCAACCAAGTGAAAAAAATAGAGTTGTGGTAAACTTTTCATCAGTTCCCATGCATTCACTTGGAAGGACTGTCCCTTTTATGGATATCACAGCCAGCTTTGCAGGAGAAGGATGATAAATACCCCATCTTTTCAAAATGACTGTGATAGTTAACTTGAAAAACATGAAAATATTATTGGCAAAATAAAAATCACCCCTTCTATGTCAGTCCCATAACCTTTTAAAATGCTGTCAATGAAACCGAAACTTTGAAGAACCGTCAGCCTGCAAGATCTTAAAAGCCCCTTCCAGCTCCAACTATCTACCGTCTCTAAGAAGCAAGTGGAAGGGACAGAGCGATTCTGAAAAACATGCTCTGTAAACCGAGGCTCCAGGAACCTGAAGCTCTCCCTGCATTCCAGGTAGTAGAATTAGGGGGTGTCCAATTGTAAACCACCTCTTGGAAGAGCTGGGCAGGAAAGGCCAGAGAAACCACCACTGGAAGTCACAGAAGCCAGGGCTGAAGGCCCCAACTGGAAGCCGTGACACAGGAGGCAGCAGGAAACTGTCAGAGGCCTCTGAATCTCACCTGCGAAGACGTATCTACCCCACCTCTGCCTGGGAGCAGTGGCCTCTGCTCTGCAACTTGCCAAATCTTGCACAAGTGCCTCTCGTGGCAAATGGGGGAGACGGTTTGGGGAAAACGTGGTCGCTACCTTTCTTCCGTACCCTTCGGATGCCAGGTTGAGGAAAACCCAGCCCATGGCCAGACCATCTCCCACGCCCAGCCCACGCAGAACCTGGGGATCAGTCAACCCAAGACAGGCACAGCTTGCCTCTGGAGGTGTTCCCCTACTGCAGAGGAGAGGAATAGGAAAAAGGAGGCTTACGGTGAGCTAAATAAGTCAGCGTTGTTTACCAAAACGTCTGATTTCTGAAATAATTCCTGGCCTGATTCGGAGAGATCATCAGGATGCTTTCTGGAGCTTCTGGTCCCCATCAGCATTTTACAAGCCAACAAGGCTCTGAGATTCGAATCCTGTGACCATCGCATCAAGCCATAAACACTGCTCTGAGGACGCCCCGATTGGCTGGCGCGGCCACCCGGCTGGCACTGGTGCGGAGTGTGCAAATCTGCGCTGAGAACGAGTTTGACAGTTGCTTTTCTGTCCACACACACTGCCCCTTCGCAGAAAATGTATTCCAAAGATGACTTTTTTCTTTCTTTTTTTCTTTTTTTTTGCCTTTAGCACTAAAGCTCCAAGCCCACTGGTAGCTGAGAGTAACCACATGTGCTTATAATTATGACGGCCATGAGGGAATTCAACCTGACCAAGGGAAGGGGAAGAGGCCCGCGAAGGGAGCACCACAAAATAGCCAGGAAGCACGCGCAGCCGGGTTGGCTCTTCTTGGGTAAGGGGAAAAACGCGATTGCAGAGAGCCGTGCAGGTTACACTCCAGACGCCAGGAGAAATGTGTGGAGGGCAGCACAGGAAATGCTGACGAACAGAATCACTCTTTTAGGATCTACTTTCCAGGCTGCTGAGAGGCCCTGGAGGCCAGTTCTGTCCCAAGCAGACCTTGGGTCCTTGGTCCCAGCGTGGACCTTCAAGCCAGACCCACCTCTGGCCCCAGCCCTGTGTGACCTGGGGCCTTCTTGGCCTCCGCCAGGGTCTCGGGCCCCTCGCTCCTGCTGGGGGTCCTTCTTGGGTCTCTGGATTCCAAGCATGAGTTTGTAGTCAAAGAAGCAAGTCCTGAATGCAGCACTGGTGCTGCTTGATTTGGCCAGCTGATAAGGCATGTCCAGCCGTCGGCCCTTCAGATGTGGCTGATGACTGTGACCCTCGGGAGCACGGTGGGAAGGAACGCTGTGGCCACTGTTCCTGCTCCTTCCCTGGTTTGCTCCTGGAGCTTCTTGGTTTCGGTTACTATTTATGGCTCCATGGTTATTTATTCATAACTTATTAAACAATTACTTATGGAATACCTGCTATGTGCCAGGCACATTGGAACCACAATGGTCCATGGGGCAAATAAGTTCCCTGTTCAGTGTGTCTAGTAGGGGAAACAGATGAATTATAGGACATCGTAACTAACCGGATGGGGGACATCAGGGTGTTTGGGAGACACCTAAGAGGGACATTTTACCAAGATTTGGGACCCAGGGAAGGCTTCCTGAAGGAGGTGACTTCTGAGTCACACCTGAATCATGAATTGGATTAAGATGGATCAGATGCAGAATGGATGGAGGAATACAGAGAAAATAAGAGACATATAGCTGCTGGTCTCAACCAGCCCAAGGCTCATATGTCCAGCGAATGGGCAAGCAGGCTTAGTGTTCCTGCCCTTTCCCGATCCTGTGTGTCTGTTAAACCATTGCTCTTCTGGAGGTCTCCTTCTCCCTGCTCTTCATCCGCTGGTATTCTTGTCAAGAATATCATTGGGTAGATGAAATTCACTTGAAACCGACTGTCCAGTTTATATATCCAAAGTTCCAAAAAGATCCATCAATCCCACAGACCCCCATCACTAACCAGTTACTTAATTGTCATTTGCTGTGTAGACAGCAGGGTCTAAGGCCTTTGCAATTAGGCTGATTCTCCTTCTGTGGAGAACCAATGCCAAGTTATTTAACTTCCATGAAATGTCCTTATATGTGTGAGATGATAACCTTTCCCACAATGGTATCAAGAAGATTAAATTGAATGCAATAAACTATGGAAGGTGTCCAAGACATGGTAGGCACTAAATAAATGTTTACTGCCTTGTTCGTGGATCTATAGCAGATGATCAGAACCATTTTGCTCAAAACCATTTTGCTACGCTTTATGTCCACTTTAACTTTGCTTTCTCCACCATTCCCCTTAATGAATTTTTTTTCTTTCACCTCCCACCTCCATAATATTCAGTGTAGATGTTCCATTTAGCCTTTTTTAAAAGAAAAACAGAGTTTAGCTTAGTTTTGCTTGAGAAAGTAAAGACGTATAAAAAGGTACATGTGCAAATTTTTTTAAAGACATAGAAATCTCAGCCACCATGAGAAGAGAGCAGACTTCATGGACACAGGAGAGAATCTCGAAGATGCGTGGCCTTTTGGGATCAAAAGATGCTTTGGCTCCATCCCCTGTCATCAACAGAGGAGCTCACGGGTGAGTCCTTGGACATCATCCATCATTAAGATGATTTGTGTCTCTTCTCTCTGCCTGTATTTTGACACCTTGTTGTCAGGTGTCCAACTCTGTGTCTCAAATTCTAATTCCCCCATAGAAACATGACTGCCCTATTATCCAGTATTGGCTGCACAGGACCCACTTTTCACCATAACTACCACATACCACTTTCCAGCCTGGAGGTCAGCTTGACGTCAGGACCACTGCCTACTCCAAAATATTGAGCGCTAGGGTCCTCAGTGTCGCTAGATCAGGAAAGCAAAGGAAAAATACCTTTTGACCCCTATGATCCTTTCTGATCCCTACAAACTCTTAGCACAATAAGCAGAGAACATGTAGACCCATCCCAGGGATAAATATCACCTTTAACAGAGAGGGGGATGGGGAACTTTGCATAGTGGAGGGACTAAAGAAATCATTCACTAGGAGAAAACACTTGCATCTTTTTCTTGAAGGATGAGTAGATCACCATTTAGGTAACAGAAGGATGTACATGCTCCAAGAAACTTTTTTGTTGGCACAGACATGAAGGTCTGAAACAATAAAGAGACTGTTTAGTCCATCAGGTTTGGTTTAGACGCTCCCTGGGGAACAGACAGTGACAGGTCGTGAAGTTAGACTGGGGCCAGCCCCCAGAGAGACCTTCAAGTGCTTTATTAAGTAGGGTGTTTTATTTCCCCGAAGGCACTGGGGAGGCAGTCAATAATTTTATGGTAAGATTTGAATCTAAAAAGCTCCTTTTGGCAGTTGAGAAAGTAGATTTAAAAAAATGTGATTTGCTGGGAAAAGACCTGTTGGGAGAAGCCTGCAGTGGTTTAGTGGAGAACTGAGAGCGATGTGGTGTAGGAAAGGGGTCTGATGAGACCCCCTAGAGTCAGAGGGGTGAAGTTTAAAGCAGGAGCAGTTACAGGCTTGCAGGGAGCCAGGAGCACTAGGCGGCTGCTGACTGAAGAGGAAGGACACTGCTAACAGATGTGTGGTGCTTAGATATTTAGATGCTAGACATTGGAAAAAACAAACATTTTTTTTTTCCCAGCAACATCAGACACCATCAGATGTTCTTGTCTTATCTCCTAGAGAGAGATGTCTTAAGAGAAAGTCTTATCAGATGGCCATCTGACACCTAAATGGCCACGGATTGATAAAATTGTAAGAACAGTAGAAAAAGGAAAAAACAATTAGATGATGGGGCAATAAATAATGAAGAAAAGTTGGGCCTCCCCAGTGGCGCAGCGGTTGAGCGCTGCGCTGTGGAGCTGTCGGCAGCGGCGACGCGAGTTCGACGCCCTGACAGGGAGAATCCCACATGGTGCGGCAGGTCTCTCCTGCCTCGCCCGCTGCTCCCCTCATCAGTGTACTTCTGATCTGCCTGTTCTGCTCCCTACTCTGTCTCTGGTGAACCCTCTCACCGCCCCACGCCTCTGGCCTGTACCCCAGCTTGTATGTAAAAAAATAAATAAATAAATAATGAAGAAAAGTTAACAGCCGTGGAAAAGTTGTATACAAAATCTTCGTACTCTCAAATGAACTCTGAGTAGCTACCAACTGAAAAATGGAAAACTATCTTTAGTGATCCTATAAACATCATAAAGAAGGAAGCTGACAAATTGACCCAGTTTGGGATCTATGGCTAACAAATCCTGAGGTAGCCCCTCGTATGTGCAAGGCATTAATGTTACGTTACTTTTCACTTTGATCTCACAGGAGCCTTATTACCTTTATTAGTTTCATAATCTGCATACTATAAAAGATCTTTGCTTTCATCTCTCAACCCTATCTACATTCAGTGATGCATTAGTGCACTGCCCAAATACACCCGTCTTAGGGAATGTGCCAGGATGAAAATACCCCACCAGACTGACATCTGGCTCAGGCGGACATCAACTTGGAAGGAAAAGTATGTTTACCTGTCTGTGTACCCAGGGAAATTGCCTTCTCCCTAATTGACAAGAAGGCTGGCAGCTACCCAAGTTCAAGGTCGCACGGAGACCAGCATCCTGGCCAGAACGCCGTCCAGCTGACCAGGATCTCCACACCTCATCTAGCCCTTTCTTATCAATCGTGCCTTCCACACCCATGTCCAAGGATGGGGCTCTAGTCTCCTACTTCTGCTTCACCCCCACTCTGAATGCACCGAGCATCTGAAACCATAAAGCTACCCATGTTCTCATGGTCTTTGCAACCCTGATAAAAGAGAGTCACTTTCTGATATTGGGCCTGTGCTTTTGTTATCAGACAATACAAGATCAAGATACACCTTTTAGCTGCATAAGGTATTAGTGAAAACATGAGAAAAATGAAAACACATGGGTTTCGGTATCAGATAGAAGTGAACCTGTGCCAGCATGGCCTCCAACCAGCTGTGTGTCCTTGAGCAAGTTATTTCACATCTTGGAAATTGGTTCTCAATATCAAACTATGTAAAATTGAGGGTGCCAATAATTATCAAAAGGGTTGTTGTGACCATGAAAATAGGATCCCCTGTAAAAAGTGCTTAGTATGTTTGCTGGCAAATACCAAGTACTTAATAAGGTACTTTGGGGGAATAAGGACTTGCTTGGCTTGTTTCCACATCCAGACAGTTTCTCGCTGGTAGCAGAACAGTTGACACTAGATTCATCAGTGTGTTTTTACACTGACCTCTTCTGTCCAGGAATAGGCTGTAAGGAACTATCACTTACAGCTGTGTGGGCTTGAAGTAACAGATGCCATCAACATAAATGGAAGAGCCTCTTCCACTCTCAACCCCCTGTGGGGAGTGAATCGCCCATCCTTAGAGTAGAGAAGACGTGCTCCATGGGCCTTGGGGTCTGGCACTGAAGTTCAAGTCTGCTCTGCCATATGTGCATACACATGACCTCGTGCCAATCACTTTCCCCGTGTGAGTCTCGGTTTCTTCTTTTTATATTGGGGCCAGTAACCACAAGCTGGCAGAGCAAACCAACTTCTACCAAGAACAAATGACATCATTGACAGCAGATACAACACATAGTAGGAGCTACTGGAATTTTCTTCATTTCCCTGGAAGGAGACCAGATGGACACCACCATACTTACAGTGAGAGGACCCCACCTGCACCCTTAAGAGGATCACGTCTAGCCCTTTATGCTTGGGTACATATTGGGGGAAAGAACTTGTTGATATTTGGACAAATTAGCAGCATGCTTCGTTATATGAGTTGTCAGTACCCAACGTTGTCTCTCTGCACTTTTATATGTTTTTATTTGTGCTTTTACATAAACTTCTTTTCTGGGTTGATTTGCCCTTTTCAAAGCCCTGCTCTCTGAGTGTTTGAGACAAGATGAGAAAGTGTAGACGGATGAAGCCGAACTTGTGTCTTCTTATGCTGAAAGAAAGGCGAATCCAGACAAATGGGTCCTAACTTAGAAAAACCTATTAAAACATTAAATGAAGAGTTAGTGACAGGTTTAACTAGCCTCTTGTGGCAGCCCTCCAGATCTTGGCTTTGGCTGTAACAAGCCATCTGTCACCAGTTGTGAGAGAGCACAAAATACGTAGGAGACCACTTATAAATGAACACCCAGTGGCTGAAAAAAACTAGAAGTTCTTGTTTGTTTCATGCCTTCTCTTCCTGTTTTTAAAGAAGTCCCATAAGAAGATGACATTGAGTTAAGTTTGTCGAAGTGTGAAATTTGAATAAAATGAACAATGACAAGTGCCTAAGTGTAGATCTCACAGCTAGATGCTGGGTGATGTTCCTAATAGGCAACTTTTGCAAGGGAGCACCTATCCTGGCTCTTTTCTTTGCTCTCCTGGGAGACCACACTTAATGGGTCAGGCAGGCTTATGAGAAGGGCCTGTTTGCACTCTATTGAGAAACTTGGGATCTCTTCCAAAATACAGCACCTAATTCTAAATATCTGCAATGTAATGATGATAACTACCATTTATTGAGCACTTATGAAGTGACAGGCAATTACAAAGCTTGGAGATTATCCTACTAATTAAAATATGACATTAATAAAACACAGGAATAAAATAATACACTAAGTCAGGACATCCGATGACCTTGACTTGAAGGATGTAGGGGAGGAGAAGAGAAGATTGGGTTATCTTGATCTTCTGCCCAATGTTCTGGAGGGTCCGCTGAATTGAGACAGTCTAGCTGATACAGAGCCCCTGGAAAGACCAGAGTTCTCACTCAGGGACAAAGGAAAATTATTCTTTCTATTTTGTACCAGACTTATGACCAGGGATGAGTGCTAGCTGGCGTGGGTGGACTAGGAAACAGCCTGCGAGAGTTTGATTTCATGATGCTAATTTGGAGCCCCTGGTTGATGGATTATAATAATGACCCCTTTCCTCATGCCTCAAAGTACCCATTCTCTTTGCCATGTGACCTTGCCATTCTTCTCACTAAAGAGAGGTTCTTGGAACTTGATAGGGACATTAGAAAGCAGCAGAAATTATGCTCCAGTTCTGGCGTGGACCTTAGGAGGCTTTGACCATTTCTACCTGTTCTTGCACATACAAAATTGTAAGGAGAACATGCCTGGCTAACTCCCTAGAGGAAGAGACACACAAAGCAGAGCTGAGCTGCCTCCTTCATCCCACAAGAGGCCATTCAAGACCAGCCAACCGCCAGTCATTCTCCAGACTTTCAGCCCAGATGAGCAGAGCAATATTGCTCAACTATCTGCTGCTGTAAGAGCAAACCTAGGGGAGAGCAACTGACCACATCCTAGATCAGGAGAACCCTAAAGACCCACAAGTCAAATAGCCATTTATTGTCAGTTGCCATAGAGAATCAGTGTTGTTCACGCTGCAGCATAATTGTGGCCACGGATAAATTATATGGAGCCATCTAGAACCTACTGCTGCACTCTGGACCTTAAGAACAAATTCAATAATGAGCTTACTGTTCTAGTATGAATCACAGGGTTCATGGTTGGGGGGTCAAGAGAAGGCATCCCAACACTAATTTCAATAGAAATTCTAGCACACTTAAGTCCACACAAGCCACAAAGCTTCTTTCTTTGACCAACCTTGAGTCAAAATCCTCACTTATTGAAAGTAGAGGGTTCCCGTGTGTTCCAGCCATGTCTTCCAGACAAATCGAACTGACAAAAAGCCAAATACAGACTGTGAGAGCAAAAGCAGACTTTTAGGGCCATAGCATGGTGGAGTTGGCAGAGACCCAAAGCCAGTGAAACCCCTTCTGCCTACTCTGGCATTCATTCTTCAACATCTCTGGGAAGTGGTCCCTCAGATTGTTCTTGGATATTCTTTACTTTTTAAAGCACTGCATCCCATGGGAAGGACTTCTGTTTTAGAGTTTAATCTTACGCCGAGCCCATCCACCCCGCTGTGAACTCCATCCATTTAAAACACACAGTCTTGGCAGTTCACAGGGAGGGGGAGGATGGCTGGGCCCACGGCAGCACCTGCCATAACACAAAATTTTAGATGTTTTCCTTTATATACGAGTTTAATCCAACACCCCTGCAACATTTGCCTTGTTTTTTAAAAATGGAGGAAGGACCTCAACTCACAAAGGCAAGAAAGAGAAGGCATTTCTCTGCTCAGCAAGGGACAGACACCTGACAGTAAGCTCGCAAACCTCACAAGGCAAGTGTAAGGGTGCTGACAGCGGGCTTGAGAAGGTCACGGTCCTTAGCCAGGACACCCTTAGGGTTTCAGAAAGGCTTCATGATATTTGAGGAGCTGAGTAAGAGTAAAAGTCCCAGCTCTGCGAAGAGCCATAGCGCTTACCCAGAGGAGGTGAAGATCAAGGAAATAGATCAAGGATCTATTTGTTATTTGGAATTTTTTTCTACAAGCTGTGACTTGAATCTACTGGGTGGGTGCTGAGCACACAGAGTAAAGGACTAGGACACTTCATCTGTCTTCATCCCGACCTTCTGCTCAGGACTCTGGCCCATCCCAGGTGCCCTGAAGCAGTCACTCTCGTCTCCTTGCCGGTCCTCACACATGCCAGGAGCATGTGCTTTCTCTTCTCTCTAGAAATATCACCACCATGGCCACCCCCAACACACACAGATTCTCCCGACTCCCCACCTCCTGCAGACTTTGCTCCCATGCTACCTCACTGGCCGAAGCTTTCTCACCCCTCCTCCCCTATGTATTTCCTGTTTCCACCTTCGCTCTCTTTTACAAAGTGGTACTTATCACCTCTTTATATACTTATAAAGTGTCTATGTGTGTTTGTTGCCTTCTCTGCTCACCAGTGTGTGATCAGCGGAAAGCAGGGGATTTGTTGATTTTGCTCCTATTACCAACCAACAACTGGATCCAGGTCAAATACAGAGTGAATTTCTCAATAATTTCCATCTAATAAAATAATTAATTCACATATTACTGAGGCTTATAGCAGAAATTATTTCCTTTAGTTATGTTTTTCTGCAAAACTTACAAGAGTCCTTCTGTATTTCTGCCCTCAGTCATGTAGTCCCTGTCCCCAAAACAAATGATATAATGATTTTTTTAGGGCAACGTTGGTTTACAGCACTGTGTATGATTCAGAGATATAGGGTCCTACTTCTTCATGTCATTCCAGGGACACTTTTTATACATATAGGAAAATATACATTAAAATATTCTTTTTAATAGTTCTATACATACAGTGGTATATGATGCATGTTATTTTACTAACTAAACACTATAACCTGAAGTTCTTCCATATAATTATAAATGAAAATACTTCATTAAAAAATACCTCCTTGGTCTTCTACTGAAAGGATGATTTATTTAACTAGTTCCCTATTGATAAACTTGCAGGTTATTCCCCTTGCATTTTTTAACACTCATTATTTTGATCATTTTCCATTACATAAAATTGCAGGCAGTGAATCATTTCTGGCCAACTTAAATAACACTTTTGATTTGGTCCAACCAAATTTGCATTAAGAGAATAAGCTTCTAAAAGTTGAATTTCCAGATTAAAGGAGGTGGACATACATGTGTAAAGTGAGTTGAATACTGCCAAATTGCCCCCAAGGAAGACGTGACAATTGTGTTCCCGTATTTGAGTGCCAATTCCCCACACACTCTGTCCACAGAGAATGTTGGTAAATGTTCTTAATTCACCAGTGTGATAGGTAGAAAATGGTATCTCAGAGCAGTGTTAATTTGCATTTATTTTTTAATTAAGCTGAGTGTATTTTTACATATATGAGAACCATTTCCATTTCTGACTTTGTCATAACTTTGTCTGACTTTCAGTAATATTCTATTGAAACCTGTATTTTTCTTTTAGATTATTATCTGTTCCTTATTGATTTATAAAAGCTCTCCAGAAAAGAGAGACTCTTTCTATTTGCAATGTAAGTTGCAAATATTTGCTTCTATTTTGTGCTTTGCCTTTTGATTTGATTTTTTTCTTTGCAGAATTCTATTTCTACATTTATGTGATTAAATTTATAAGGTTTTCATATTGTTTTTGTGTTATGATAAAAAATGACTTCCTCTCTCCAAGATTATTTTTAAAGAATTCTTCCAGATTTTCTTCTAGTATTTTATGGTTTCAATTTGTACTGGATCTTTAAAAAATAAGGAATTCATTTTTATGTATGAGGTGAGGTCAGGAGTCAATCATATATATTTTTTCAGCTAGCTACCCAGTCTTTCCTACTTTACTTCTTGAGCAGTTTATGTTTTAATCTTTTTTCATATTTTGAGTTCTCATATATATTGGGTTTAGGTCCCAAATTCCTGGGGTATTGCAGTCATTTGTCCATTTCATGTAGCAATACCACACTGTTTTCATTAGTGTAGATGCGAAATATGTTTTAATACCTGGAAAACCTAGATTCCTCATAATACTCTCTTCCCCCCCCCAACATTTTCTTGACTCTACTTGTTTGTTTAATTTCCATGTCAACTCTATACTCAAATTATATAGATTCCACCAAAAATCCTGTTGAAATTAAATATAAAAATTAGACTATTGTTTCCGTTCAGCAAGTTGCTGATTTTGAGAGTAAGGTATATTTAAATTACATAATTAAATAGTTGCATAGCACATAAGAAAATATTCACCCTTTTCTATTAAAGTTTTAATTAAAATAAGCTATTGAATTTTATCCTATCTTTTAGCATCTTAGGGATAATCATGTAATTTTTCTCTTTGGATCTATTTCTATGATGAATTACATAGATGGATTTTTGTAACATTCCAACACCCACTTACTTCTAGTACATTCCTTTTTTAATGTGCTTCTGGATTCTATTCATTATCGTTAATGAACTTGGGAAGCTATAGCAAAATACGAAAGACTTGGTAGCTTAAATAATAGGTACTTATTTCTCAAAGGTCTGGAGCCTGGGAAGTCAAAGATCAATGTGCTGGCTGAGTTCATTCCTAGAGAGGATCAGCTTCCTTTTTATACAATGTCATCACGTGGTAGAGTGAGAGAAAGCTCCCTTTGTACCTTTGCTTATAAGGACAATAACATCAATCATGAAGACTGCACCCTCAAGAGCTGATCTAAACTTAATCACCTCCCAAAGACCCCACATCCAAACACCATCTCATTGGGGGCTAAGGTTTCAACATATGAATGGGGGGGGTACCATTTATTTGATAGCGATTTTCAATATAAATTACCATGGTCTAAATTTTGTTTTTTTTCCTCCTACGTAGGGTTTAGGTTTCAGTATCATGTCAATCTCATAAACAGAGAATTTCAAACACTGCTTTATACTTCTATGCTCTAGCTCAGTTTAAGTAGCACTGGATTAACCTCTTGTAAGTTTGGTGGAATTACTCTGTGAAACCATCTAGGTGGCTGCATTTGGGGTAACACTTGAAATATCCCACCCATTTAATATACAACAATAAAATTTAAGTTTCAGGGTCCCTTGCATGGGCCCATAACAAAATCCTAGCAGGGCCCTGGAAATCTGTCCACATGGTCATATGCTTTGTCAACTCTGCCAAGTAAGATGTTTTAAATCACAGTTGGGTCAGGTCAATGTCTCTTACATGCTAATTTCTATATGACTCTTCTGTTTTTGTCAGATGAGGTTGGAGTGGCTGCAGATATTTGGGGAATCCTACTAAGAGGAATGTGGGAGCCATGGAGAGGTGTCACCCCAACCCCCCTTCAAAAAAGGACTCACTTCAACTGAAGGAGGTGTAGCGAGGAGACAGTTTCTAGTAGTGAGTAGCTTCAGGAGAAGCTGAAGGAGAGTCACCAGCTGTAGCTGTGGAGAGTCACCTACCTGAGGGCTGCCTCTCCCCTGGTTACTGAGTAAGGAGGGACATAGGCCCAGGCATTTCAGACCAATGCAGAGCAAGCACTTGACAAGCAGTGCAGTCGCTAAGGCTCTGTGCTTACACAAACTCTGTGCCGTCCAGCTTCCTCCCCTTCTCACCACAGATGTTGCTTCTTAATGAATATCTTATGCCCAAACTGCCTCCCAGCATTTGCTTTTGAAAAACTTAACCAGAAGTAGGAAATTTAAGTTCCATATACATTTGACTTTAATAGGTTACACTCATACACTATGGTCTCTGCATTATTGTGTTTTGTTAACCCATATGGTGTGGAGGAATGACTTTCAAAGCACCCCCATTTCCTACTATGTTTACAGCCCTGGCATAACCACAAAAAGCGCAATGTCAGAGGTCATACTGAGATAAGAATTTATTATGGTACCCAGTTTGGAAACATCTTAGCTTGAAACTAAGATTAAAAGGTATGGAGACAGGGCGTCCCTGGTGGCCTAGGGGTTAAGTAGTTTTAGTGCTATCACGTCTATGGCCTGAGTTTGATCCCCAGCCAGCAGACATCTCCTGTCTCACCTCAGCAGTGTATTTCAGTAAATCCACCTGTTCTGCTCCCTCCTCTGTCTAGTCCTCTCACCCCTGCTCTCTGTCCTATACCCTAGTTCTACACAAAAAGACGAGAGAGAGAGAGAGAGAGAGAGAGAGAGAGAGAGAGAGAGAGAGAGAGAGAGAGAGAGAGAG
>PVIJ01009146.1:33311-68876 GCA_004024925.1 Scalopus aquaticus | reverse complement strand
GCGAGAGGGTTCACCAGAGACAGAGTGGGGAGCAGAGAACAGGCAGATCAGAAATACACTGCTGAGGGGAGCAGCGGGCGAGGCAGAAGAGGTCCGCCACGCCATGTGGGATTCTCCCTGGCCGGGCGTCGAACTCGCGTCGCCGCTGCCAACAGCTCCACAGCGCAGCGCTTAACCGCTGCGCCACCGGGGAGGCCCCAGAATTGATGTTTTTGAGGAATTTTAAATGTGCCTGTTTAGGCCAGTCTTCATTCTGTCGGGCCTGTTCCTCTGCTCCCCTTGTTTATGGCTTTTTCCATTGCTCCAGCTGAGTCGGCTGGTTTGGGCGACGCTGGAGGACCACAGCCACTGTTCTCCAGCATCATGTCCCTGTCCAAGCCCTTCTGAGTAGGCACCAAGGCCGGTCCATTCCTTCTCAGAATTACTAAGCCACATCCTCAAAAGTCACTGTCGCTGGTTCCTCGGACCTGGCTGTTAAGGGCATTGCTGTCACCGTCAAGACCCCCGTTATTCCTGTCTTGGGGAAAAGCTAGATGTCTCAGGAGCTTGGGTTCTGGGAGGCGTCTGCAACTTAGCAGAGAACAGGTTTTGGGTACAGCTTGCCAATCCTCACAAACCAAACCCTCATGTTAAAAGGAAACCATGGTGGCCTGACACTGAAGATATTCTTAACGTCTTTTGAGCCTCATTCTTGGTTGGAAAGGTGATAAGATCATCCCCATCTTAAATTATGGAACACTAAGTTTCATAGAATGTCTTGAATTAAGTAATTTAAATCCATGCAGAACTTTTCACAGTGTTCAAAAATTTTAAGTACATCATCTCAACCTTGTAGCAATCATGAAAAGATACTTTTCCCATTTGATAAGAACTGCTTGGGAAGTACAGACCACCAAGGCTGCACAACTTAGTCAATTATGCAGAGCTGGGACTGAAACTTGATTTTCCTATTGTCACCATTTTAAAACCAGAGATCATTAATCATGGTTTGAGTGCTATTCTCAGGTACCTTTCTAAGAGCTTCACATGTATTGATTCTCCAATCCTCACAGCTTCCCTTGAGGTAAGTCCTGGCTCCATGTTATATTTGAGGAAATGAAGCCTTAAGCTGGAAAAGATAGTTGTGTTCTCTTGGCTTAACTATTTACCCTTTTTAAAAGAACTATACTGTATATTAGTATACTGTATACACACACTTGCACACACCACACACATATACATACGTACATACACGTAAGTATCAAAAGGGATGGCAGCCTTGGAGAACTTAAAATCTGAAATCATGTGATATGAGGGTTTTAATAAAAATCCAGCCAACTGTTGTAGTTAGCAGAGTTCACTTTTAGAACCAAGTAGTAGAGCTTGTTTTCTTTAGCCTCACGGGGTTCACTGGATGGAAGTGAAGCCCAAAAACATGGTAACCACCGCAGGCCAAGTGATACTTTCCACATTAAAGAATGTGCCTGGTGGCACTGGTCATCAATGAGAGCAATTCTGGTACATGCTGCATGTGTCAGCCAAGCTATCGCCAAGGTCCTTATGTTATTGTAGCAAAAGGGAAGTGTCAAACAGTTTTGCTACTAAATAAAATTTAAAATCAGTATTTTCATAATCAGCTTAAAACTTGATTAGGTTAACTTAATATTGGATGGATTTAAGACACGTCCATATCTAGGGATCAAGACAAGGATGCACTGATAAAACTTGCAGTACAAGAAATGGGGACATAGGAATGTAGTTATTTGGTTCAGTGTCACGTCGCTGACTTCTTCGTGTGGCACATCCCTCAGCTGAACCTGCTTTTGGAGTCCCGTGCTGTTTATCTGCATCGAGAACCACGTGTTCCTTTTGGCCTGAGAAATGTAATGGAATTTGATGGGAAAGAGCTGACAATTATGGGTGACTATCAAATTTAACAGTAAATGATACCCTGAACACAAATGGAAATTTAACTCAGAACTTTATTTTTTTATTTTTAAAAAGATTGTATTTGCGTAGAAATGGGGTATAGGCCAGAGGTGCAGGGTGGGGGTGGTGGTGAGAGGATTCACCAGAGACAGAGTGGGGAGCAGAACAGGCAGATCCACTGAAATACACTGAGGGGAGCAGCGGGCGAGCTAGGCAGGAGACATCTGCCCTGCCATGTGGGTCAGCTCCCTGGGGGTGGGGGAGGGGGGGTGGGATCTGGGATCAGATCTAACTCAGGCCCAGGCTGCCCTGGTGATAACAAGCTCCTGAGGCTTAACCCCTAGGCCACCAGGGAGGCCCTTAACTCACAACTTTAAAGAAAATTTGTTTTATCTCTTTACTGGCCAGCTTGGGCAGTCACCTGAATATACAGAGCACTGCTTGCTTTATGGAATATTTCCATTTTGTTTCCTGTCCTTGGAGGAAAGGTCATCCCCCTCTTTTTTTTTTTTTTTTTTTTTTTGGTGTTAAATTTGAAAAGTAAACCACAGCAGCATCTCAACATGTTTATTTGATACTACCAGAATGTGAAATAATTGGGTAATACCTTGCAGGGTAAAGACCAGAACAGCTTTTTGTGTGTGTAACTGACTGAAAAAAAATAAAATAAAACCTGCATTCTGCTAAGATTTAAAAAGTCTGGTCAAATTATTTGTGCTTGTGATTGTAAATCTCAACTTTGGGAGCATTTCCCTGTAGGCAGGTTTACACAGGTTCTGATACTCCAGTGTGTGCACAGGAGTCTCCTTTCCCCAGCCCTACAGTACTTTATAGCTGGTATGTCCTGTAGAAAGTCTGCACTACAAAAATGTCGCCTTTTCTCAACATGACCATATTAAGTCTGCAATGTCACGGAGTCAGAGAAGTGAAATAGTTTAACTATTTGAAACAATTTCTGAGGGATATCAGGCAGCTTTCCATTGGCTCTCTGCCAAAGACAGGCACAAATCTTGGTGGTGATGAAGTATTGCATTTGATATTTAAGATTGGAAGAAAGGGGGGAGGTGGGTATTTTTAGAGACTGCTCTCAACAGTTGCTAAGTAAATATTTTTTATTAATTGCAAAACTGGTTTCCACTGTGCTAACATGTGACTCCATTAAGTGTAATGTTTTGGTCTAGATTTAGACAGTGGAAATAATTAGATGGAGTGTGACCACCAAAAAGTGTGAAAGTAAATACTTTGGACAATTTTTAATATCCTTGATCACCCTGCCCCTTGGAAAATGGTGAAAATGTATACTACTACTGCCTATCTTGAATGGTGCATGATGGCGCACATGATTTTTTTTAATCCTGTACGAACAACAGAGATTCACTTTTTGGGTTTTTTGTTTGTTGTTTGGTTACGTTTTTTGTTTTTGTTTTTGACAAAAAGATTAGCAACTAAGGAACATTTCCTGACTCTCAAGTGCCAGGCACTGTTCTACTCCCTGGAGATGCAGGATATAGGTCATCTGATGCTATAAACTGTGGAACATGACCAAAATGAGTGCAACACTAGTGGGGCAGATGGAAAGCAGAGAAGATAATCTCTGAGCTGTATCTTGAAGGATGAATACAAGGGCTTCACCAGGCAATGACTATCCTCACTTTGAGGAAACTAATCTTGGAGAAATAGTAGCAAAACACACCCACGTGAATAATCTAACCCAGCAAAGCCACATTCCCTTAGTCCAGAGTCAGAAGAGTAGTACAGATGGGGAGTCCTCGGGATTCTCATCTGTTACGTATGAGGTTGCCCTGAGAGGCATATTTCTTACAAAAGGAGGAAATACAGAGGCATATGTAATAGGAAAGGTCCCACCTGGGTGTGTTTCAACCCAAAGGCACTTTTACTGATCTACAAGTGCTGGCATGCTGTCAAGAAGATCTGCGGATGATAATGAGATAAATGATCTTTTAAGTGGTAGGGGCAAGGGAGGCTGCTAAAGTAAGAAAATCCAAGTAGCAAGCAAGCATAAATTAGGGAAATGTAGGGGTCAGGGGTTTGGGATAATTTTCAGAGCAGACAGAATATCTTCCCTCATTTCACACCAACTCCAGTCCTCTCTAGAAAGTCCTGTGTGTGTGCTCACAGTTGCTTTAATAATAATCACTTAGATTGGTACGAAGAATTTGGGTATACTACCTATTGAAGCAAGTCTGTTAGATATTAAGGCTAATAATTTGTGCCTATGGGAGGAGTGTATTTTAGTGTTTTTAATTGCCCCCTTTTACATTTATCTTTAGAGGAAAATGTGCTAGATAACAACATCAGGAAGGGAGATATTCTACATTCACTTCACTCAGCCCATTGTCATCCAGGGAGATAGTGGGGGGCTGCTGCTGCTTGCAAAATCTGAAGCTTCCCAGCCCAGTCCTTTTTTTTTTTTTTTTTTTTTTTTTTTTTTTTTTTTTTTTTTTTGTCTCCAGACACTATGTATGGAGTGGTAATGGGCTAGAAGGATAAAAGAAAATAGCAATGCATGGAAAGTATATCCTGAGATCACTGAAGCTTGAAGTGCTGATATTTCTTTGGGAAAATATCTTACTGAAGGTTACAGAGCTGACCGGTGGCAGGGCTAGCAAAGAGCCCAGCCAGTACATTTTTCCCACTAAACTGCAAGGACAGGGACTCCTAAGTGTGGTTTTAGTACCAGCAGTAGTAGTTGCTGCCCTAGACCTGCTGAAAGAACATGGGACAGAACACAGCAATCTGTTTTAAGGAGATCGCTCAAGTAATTCTGATGCACACTTAACCTTTGAGAACCATAATTCTGATGCACACTTAACCTTTGAGAACCGCTCAGACCAACTGGGTGGTGGAGTGAGCTGGGAAGGGCCTGGGTGTCAGACCTGGGGATTTCCGTTTGCTCTTCTACAAAAAGGGAATAATCACTGCAGGTTGTCACTCTGCTGGTGGTGGTGAAGATGACAAAGTCAGAGACACCACATGGGTAGAAGTTTTGCCCCAGACAAAACTGAGAACTGAAGCACCCCTCTCTGAGTGCATGAAAATTTCACATCTGTTCCCAGCTCCACATTTGGTGACGAGCTGCTAACTGGAGATTAGCTGTGATGGGAAACTGGAAACCCCTACATATTGGGGCTTTCCTCCAACCCCGTTGGCTTATCAGCACACAACTGGTTCCAGTAAACAGCTCATCAGAACTTGAGTTCAAAGGACTTTTTAAATGATTGTAGAATCTCTTTCAGTTGCAAACTTAAAAAATAGTTAATCTAAAGGAGAAATCTGATTTATACATCTCAACAGGACTTTATTTTTGATCAAAATCAGTTACCCATGAATCCTGTAAAGCCCCGCATTTTGCATAACATTAAGGAATGGGGGTCAAACTTTCAGAGGCGTAGATTTGGGAGGTGTCACAAGGAGGGTGACAACCTGGATCAAGTGAGTTTTTCCTCACTTGATTTTGACCTGGCTGTGAAGTAGGTTGAACACAGAGCTGGCAGTGGAGGCCAGCGTCGGGGGGGTGGGGCGAAGAGGGACAGGAAGAGGAGATACAGGAATACAGAATGGTGAATTACTGAAGAAAAGTGGGGAGTTGTCAGCAAGGAGGACATTCAGAAAGTCAGCAGGGCCATGCAGAGGGTCAAGAAGGAAGCTGGGCTGTTTATTAGTCAAGGTACCTTACTCCGATGGGTGCAATGGACAAAGTCTACAGTACTGGCTTGGGCAAAACAGCTTTCTGCGGAGTATGGGCGAGTAGCCTTTCACTTGGTAACCGCAGCAGCTGGAGCGCTGGTCTCCTCGGCTGCCAGAGTGGGATGACCTCAGGGGAGTGGCTTGTAATGTCACTTTCTTTTTTTTTCCACAGAAGATGGCCAGAACTAGTCAGGAGCGGTCTAGCTACAGGAAGTCTACCAGATATAGGAAAGAAGATAGGCATTTTGGGAGTGCTAATGTTTGCATGTTGGAGGGAAAGTTGGGTGCGTCAGACAGCTCCCAGTTGTCTGTACCCCGGCTAGATCTTGAGGGAAGGTGAGCCTGGATCAGGTCGGCTCCAGATCTCTGGCATGGCTCCTCACTTCTTGTTCAAGGGCCTGTTGGGTAGGAAAACAAACCGTGCAGCCCCCTGTTGCTAGGAAATATATAAACACAGCAAGAAATAATCTGCCTATCTGCTGAGGGCTTAGTTGCAACCTTCCCGCAAATGGCCAACAGCTGTTGACCTTCGGGAACTCTGTATCTTGCCTGCAGGAAGGGAGTGTCGCTCAGGGCAGAAGTGGCTCTGTGTTTCCTTGTATTCCTCGACTCCAGTAGGAGAAGGTAACCAGTCAATCCCCTGTTGACTATTAAAGCAGACCAGGAGGATATCAGCTTGCGGTTGATTCATTGGATTTGCAGTTACTTAA
This sequence comes from Scalopus aquaticus, assembly GCA_004024925.1. Taxonomy (NCBI): domain Eukaryota; kingdom Metazoa; phylum Chordata; class Mammalia; order Eulipotyphla; family Talpidae; genus Scalopus; species Scalopus aquaticus. The sequence continues at coordinate 62,550 of PVIJ01009146.1, read as the reverse complement.
AATCCTGTCTCTGTCTCAGGCCTAAAATGAAAATGTCACCTACACACTGGTTTTGGCTTTTAAATGATTCCATCATTAATCAATAGCGCCCACCCCCGCAAAGAGATCATGAAACACCCCTTCACCGAATCAGCTTAGTGATAATTGCATCCCTCTCCTGAAATGTGAAAGGAATTTTATTGACACTTGATTCAGGAATTGGGGGAGGGAGGGCTGGTGTTTACTGTGTTTCAAAAAACAAAAATGGGGCAGGCCTAAATCTGTATCTTCCTTAAACTGTGCTGACCCTTCAAGCAGAATTTTAAACTGAAGTGCTTTCTTTGGCTTGTTTCTTTTGCTTCTTTTGTTTGCTTGTTACTCCAGAACCTGCCTTCCCTTCTGCTTTCCAAAGACCATGAAGACAATTTGAACTTGTGTTTGGCTCTGCTTAACATCTGGCTCCAGAGTCCACGTGTGTGTGAATGACTTGTTATTTTGATTACACTGTGAGCCATAGTGATGTGCCCCATGTGAAATGTGATGCACTCTCACCTCTGGCTTATGTGTAACCTGGGACCAAGATCCACACCAGCCGAGCCCATGCCTGACTCATCGTGTCCATGAAGGAACCTAATATCTTGCCTCCCTCAACCTGCTCTTCCTGTAGTTCTCTCTGGATGAGTGGAGACGCCAAGAGAAAAACAAAATTCTTCCAAGTAATTTGAAGACGTAATTGGCTTTATTAAACAGTTCATGAGTTGGGCAGCATCCCACGTAACAGAAGGGAGTTCTGAGGACTTGTATAAAATGGCCAGTTTTTATAGGCAGGAGGGTGGGATTAGGAAGAGTGACTCATTTTGGGCAAGGTTACTGACCTTGAGGGAATGGGGTCTTCTCAGGCAGGTTACTCAATTGTATTAATCAGGAAATTCCAGGCTGATTGGTTTAAAATGTCTCTTCTGGGAGAGATGGAAACTGCAGTTAGGTCAAGTATCAAGTTTAGCATCAGAGACTATATTTTGGGCTTGTGGTTTCTTTGTAACACCCTCTAGCAGGACACCTGGGACCCATCTTAATTCCTCTACCAAATCCATCTCCTCCCAATCCTCACTGCTCTGCCTGCATTTGGCCTTCATCATCTCTCTCGTTGTGTCCCCTGAACATAGTCTCCTGGCCTCGGCTCCAATCTCTCCAATCCATTCTCTGCATTACTTTTAAGCTACCTTTTCTCCCCTCTTTTGCTTACTTTCAAGATAGTGACCAGCCCATGATCTGCCCCCTACTCACCAATCTATGCAACTCTTGGCATCTAGCCCAAGCCCCAGCCCCCAGCCAACACCCTGCACTCCCGTTCCCCTGGCAGACCCGTGACTCACTGTGCCACCCGCCCTCGCCTTTGTGCGCTTCTCCAAGCTGGAAATACTTGCACTTTCTTCCCTAATCTGCTCAAATGTTCAATCAAAACATCTCTAGGAAGCTTCACCAACCTTCTGGAAAAGTTGACCACGCCCTCCTCTGGGCCACAGACGGCTTTTTCCTCACTGTGTTTGAGGCTGTCTTCCTGCAGTTGCTCAGACTGCATATTTCTCCCTCACCAGGCTGACAGTTCCCGTGAAGGGCTGGAATTTTTTCCCCTCCTGTGGTCACTACTCTTCATGCTTGAGGACTGGCACTGAGATCAGATGCTTGGTGCATGATTCTTTCCTGGTTGCCTCACTGATGCCCCAGTTAGAACAAAGATAAGACGCTCTTGGGGAGAGGGAATGAGGAACTTCCTACCAGAAACTCACATGTCTATAGGACATAGGGTCTCAGTCTCAGCACATTTCACCCAAGGGTGTGTTCATTCTGTTCCAAGAGGGAGATAGCTGGGAGAGGGGTCAGGAGCATGCTATGGAAAGACCCCAAAGACCCTAAAATTGTTACTGCTGGAAGGGACATGCGAGTCATTAAACATTAGGCCAGTATATACCTTTGATCTGTACATTTAAGAATATGATCTGGGGGCCTCCCTGGTGGGGCAAGGGGTTAAGTCTCAGCACTATGAAACTATCCACAGCCATTGCGGCAGGAGTTTCATCCCTGGCCAGGGAGCTTCCCACAGGGCGCAGCACCTCTCCTGCCTCACCTGCTGCTCCCCTCAGCAGTGTACTTCAGTCACTCTGCCTGTTCTGCTCCCCACTCTGTCTCTGGTGAATCCTCTCATTCCCCACCTCCCCACACCTCTGGCCTACACCCCAAAATAAATAAATAAATAAATAAATAAATAAATAAATCTTTAAAAAAAGCAAAGTTGTTTAAAAAAAAAGTGAAGCATGGATGATCATCTCGTGGGTTTCCACAGTTCCTTTAGATTTTTGCTTTCACATTCTGCTGCTCACATGTTCCCTTAATGACATTTGAAAAATGATGTGTCTCTCTGTACAATGTTAGCATTCAGTTTTTTTAAATCTTAACGTTCAGTAGTTGCAAAGGACAGGCTGGAAGGCTTCCTGCAGGGGCTGCACATGACTCCTCTCTGTTGAGCACCATAGAAGTCAACTTTGAAATTTCTATCTTTGATTATATTTCAAAGGGGGTAAAAAAAAAAAAGACACCCACAGCATAGTCTCCTTCCGGCTAAGTGAGCTGGCAGCACTGATGGTGGGAGAGGAGCCAATGCCTTTTGGGGGCCTTCTGCTAACCATCGCCCTTTGAAAACAACACACGGACTCTTTCCAATCAAAATTTTACACACATCTATCCGTTTTCTCTTTGAGCTCCTGTTCCACTCCGCTCTCCCCACAAGATTCAGTCACACAAGCAATTTATGTTCACGCTGACAGTCCAAAGGATCACATCTTATATTTCTTTTTTGGTGGGTTAGAAGAATTGGGATATAGGCCAGAGGTGCAGGGAGGGGAGTGAGAGGATTCACCAGAGACAGGGTGAGGAGCAGAACAGGCAGATCTACTGAAATACACTGCTGAGGGGAGCAGTGGACGAGACAGGAGAGGTCTGCTGCACCATGTGGGTTAGCTTCCTGGCCAGGGATGGAACTCAGGCCCTAGTGGTGATAGCACTGAAACTTAACCTCCAGGTCACTAGGGTTAAGTCCCACTAGGTCGCACATGTTATGTTTCTTTGTGACAAAAATTTGCACCTAAATTCCAGTTCTAGTGTTTAATTTGTTGTGCCCATAAATCTTAAAGTACTATTTTCCCTGGCTAAAGTTGCCTTTACATTTCTTAGACCTAATTAAACAAAGCCGCAAAAACCAAAACTTTGCATAGCAATTTGAATATGAAGTTAGATTTTATTCAGATGAATTTTTAAAATGTATTTACATGTACACATTGATAAATGTCATTTATTCCTAGACTGAGACAGGAGTCACCATCAATTATACCCCTAATTTTCATTTTAATTGATATATGAATTTAGAGCCTTGTTCATATAATCACATGGAAGCTGGAGGAATCTTGTGAATTCAGTGTCACTCAAATCCTTGAATTCTTTCCAAGATATGTACTGTGAATCACTTACAGATCTTTAACCGAAAATCAATGAACATTAGACTTTCCTTCCGCGTTGCACCCTGGTGACCTCTTTTTTCTAAGGAGCTTCTAGAACAAAGTAGAACTAAAATTTGATAATATACTTGCTGGTGCGGACTCTTCAAGTTAAAGCCTCTTGGGCAGAGCTGCCTGGGGCCTCTGGTCCCAAACCCCACCAGGGGCCACTAATATTTCTCCCCCAGTCCCCTTCTTCCCCTCTGCAGACCTGAATCTTTGGATCCGGTGCCTGAAACTCCCTTGAGCTGAAAATCAAGATTGTCTTCTGCCTCCCACTCTAACAACCCCTCTCCTGGAACTGACTGTCTCTGCGGGACAAAGACTCGCCCTGTGTGATTAGCAAATCAGTCCAGTGATCTAAAGTGGTGTCACTGCTCTTAAAATGACATCAACAAAGAGATGGCCCCTGAGAGCTAACCGTCCACATGCACCTCCTGGGTTCAGAATGTTGTGCTTTTAAAAGAAGAGTCAGTTTTTTGAGCTCTTTGCAATCTGCTCTTGCACAATGCAGGGAGCTAGCAGGCTCTACCGAGTCACTAAACCACTCTGGAAAATCTGTGTGGGCTGGTCCCAACTTGCCTGGGTTAGCACTTTAGTTCAGGGCATTAACTTTGCTTTTGCATCTGCGCCTGCTTGGATTCCTGCCTCCCTCTGACTGCATTCATTATGTCAGTTTCCATCACCCTCTCCTCCGCTTGTTCCTGGTTCCAGTAAAGGTGAAGTCACAGTGTCAAAGGGTTGGACACTAGTAACTTCCTCTTGCATTAACCTTTGCTCTGAAACACAAGCAATATCTTTTTTGCTCCTGGAGGCAGTTTGATGCCTTCGGAAATGGCACCGATGCAAGAGAAGATAGAAGACCAGGAAACCGGACTTCACTCTCACTTCCAGAGACCCAGAGAGCTCCCTCTCTGTCCTCACTTCCGGCACCTAAGCAAGTGGGCGCATACTTTTAATGTCTTTTCCTGATAACTGGGATCCATACAAAGGCAAAAGCCTTTCTGAGTTGAGAACAGTGCCATGTTGTTGACCAATGCTATTGACCTTTGTTAATATCCAAGAGGAAGCTACTCCCAGAGTTTTTTAAAAGACTTATTTTTTTAGGCATACAAGAACTGGGGTGTAGGCCAGAGGTGTGGGGGTAGGGTGGTAAGAAGATTCACTAGAGACAAAGTGGGGGACAGAGCAGGTGGATCCACTGAAATACACTGCTGAGGGGAGCAGCGGGCGAGACAGGAGAGGTCTGCTGTGCTGTGTGGGTCAGCAACCTGGCTGGGATCAAACTCATGCTGTAGTGGCTGGTGACAGCTTGGTAGTGCTGAGACTTAACCTCTTGTGCCAGCAGGGAGGCCCTATCCCCAGAATTTGAGACTTGTTTCAAAAGGAAATCTTTCTCAGGATCTCAGGGAACTGGGGGACTCTGTCAGAACCCTGTTCAATAATAAAAATACAGGGCCTCCCGGTGGCGCAGCGGTTAAGCGCTGGGCTGTGGAGCTGTCGGACGCGAGTTCGACGCCCGGCCGGGGAGAGTCCCACATGGTGCGGCGGACCTCTCCCGCCTCGCCCGCTGCTCCCCTCAGCAGTGTATTTCTGATCTGCCTGTTCTGCTCCCCGCTCTGTCTCTGGTGAGCCCTCTCACCGCCCCACGCCTCTGGCCTGTGCCCCAGCTTGTATGTATAAATAAAAAAATAAATAAATAAAAATACAACTGAGTTCATCCAATTAAAGATTGAATTGACTATTAAATGATTTGGGAATCCAGCTAACTAAGTAGAAGGGCTCTGCAAGAAGGTGTTTAAAATGGAGGGTTTTTATATCAGAAAGAGGGTGGGGCAGGGTTATGATCACAAGACGGGTAACTTCAGGTGAAGCCACCTTCCAGGAGGGGAGGCAGGGTTGGAGGATCATATCACGCAGATTATCTCACAAGCATCAACTAGGAAACCCTAGATAGGTTAGTTTGAATTTCCAACTTGGGGAGCAGCTGAAACTGCAACTAAGTCAGATGCTAAGTTTGCTGGGGCTTGGCATACACGACTCCATCTTGGGTCTGTTGTTTCTTCTTCTTTTTATTTTTTAGCTTCAATGGGTGGACAGACCTAGAAGACTAAAGTGTTATTTCCTTAGATCATCCCACTGGGGGAAACCAGGGTCACACAGCCGGGAGCTGGTTGGCAGGGAAAGTCGGCAGACAGGGTGATCTGCCAGCGCAGACCCACCCAGCTGATCTCCACAGTTCTTCTCAGGAGGCAGGAAGGCCACGCCCAAGTGGGGGTGAGTCATGGGAGCCGAGCATCAGGTAGTTAGCCTTACCTGCTATGGGAGGTGCTGGGGCCATGGGGCAAGCCTTGAGGTGCAACATGAGAAATTCTCTCAGCGGAGCAGGGAGAAAAGCATCTGTTAGACCACCAGGGCCCACACCGAGAGGCTGAGGGGACCTGACCCTGCCCTCAGAGAGACCCACATGCAAACGGGACCAGGGAGAGGAAGTGTGGCAGAGAGGGAGGGAGAGCTGGGTGTGCCTTCTAGTGCCACGGCCTATGAGCTGTATGACTTCAGGCAAATCACTCAACTTCTTGGTAGTTCAGGAGGGGAAGATGTGAGAATTCACGAAGTTTTGTAAAATAGAGGTGGATCTAAAGGACTATGCAAATGTCCAGCTGGAGCTGAATGCAGGGGGATGCTGAATGAAGGGTATGCTGCTGGAAGGGCTGTCCTTCCTGAGCTGGAAGCCTCCAGGGTGCGCAGAGGCCAGGTGCAGGTAGGAAAGGAGCATCATGGAGCTCAGTTTCTAGAGACAGACTCTTGCTCCTGGGAGCCCCCGAATGTGTTTGTGGAGGGTGGGGGGACTCTGGGACTCAGCAAGACACAACTCTACTGCATTTCCAAATGTAAGACTTGGCAGGTTTCCTTGGGGAAGTAAATGGACAGCAAATACAAGACAAAATATCAGCCTACCTGAGACACACCCAGGAGCAGGTAACAGACTCACACTGGACTCCTCAGGGAGGTAAGAAATCAGTAGATGACCCAAGGCTTAGCTCTAGGAAACCCCTGGACTGAGCTCCTTCCTCCAGGCCCAGCTCCTCAGGAAGACAGACCAGGCAAGGTGGGCTCTCTGGATGTGGCTGTAGAGTGAAAGAAAAACAGCTCTTTATTTTGCAGGATGGAGCAGAGCCCAGGCTGGGAGCTGGAGCATCGGCGGGGGTGGGAGGGGAAAGGAGGACCCAGACAGAGGGACTCCTCTCTCTCTCTCTCTCTCTCTCTCTCTACTCTATGTACACGAATAAGCACCCGCCCCCCTCCAGCCCACCCCCAAGCAGAAGGGGCCATGTCGCAGGCCAAGCAAAGGCTGCTTTGTCTGGTGCCCACAGGGTCCCAGCCCCCCCTCTCCCACAGTGAATGGGCCTCTGGGATGGAGGCAAGATCAGCATTTCTGGGGTGGAGAGCGGGGGCGGCAGGCTGAGACAGCTCACAATTTCCTTGCCAGGCAACCTTTGCCACCTTGGAAAGCCTCCAGAAGAAATATAAGGAAAGCTCGCCTATCTGCATTCCGTATTCTAAGGCCTCCTTATCTAGACAGCCGTGGGCCTCTCCTTAGCCTCTTCCAACTTGCCCTAGTGGAGGGCAAGGACTCTTCTCTCCACTGCTGGGAGGTCAAGAGCCAAACAGTAGCAACCAGGGCAGTGCCTGGCTCCCTGCGGTCTCTCCCTGGGCAGGACTTCTTCTTTTGCAAACATTCAGCCAGTCATGTCAGCCCCCCAGCCTCCCATCCCACTTAAACCCCGCCCCAGTCTGCATGAGGCCTACATCTAACGAGCCTACTTTCCAAACCTTGATTTATAGCTTCCCCTCAATCTCCTCCAGTCACCGAACCCCCGTGTCCTGCCAGACACACGGCCACCCACCATGGGCATCCCTGGAGCATGTCTCACAGCACCCACCTTCTAGTCTGTGCTGGAACTTCCTCTTCTCAGGGATGCCTTCCCAGGCCACGCTGTTCCAAAATGCAACCTGCCCTTCCCTCCTCACCCCTTTACCTGTTGTTTTTTTTTCCTGCGTTCTTTACCTGTTGTGTTAAAGTTGTGGTCACCTCATTCCCAGCAAGTGGAACAGCAGCACCCGAGGAGGTCTGCCTGCAGGCTTGCCCACCTGCACCCCAGGGCCGGCAGGCCGCGGAAATGACATACTAGGAAATGCCTTAGTGGATCAAGAGAGCAGCAAGAAGCTACTGTAGCCCCCTGGACTGTAGGGTTTTCCCTCCCAGCTGGGAAAACCCTATAAAGTACCAGATCTGGACTTCTGTAGGCCCCAGTGGACCAGACTGGGGGTCAAAGTCTTGTCCAGGGGCAAAGACCACCTTCACTCCAGTCCTCCAGACGCGCTTCTGTTATTTTGTAGAGGAGTCTTAGTCCACCTCTCTAGTCCCGCTCATCACTCTTGTCTGTTTTCTTCACATCTTTTTTACTTCATTGAGGTACAAAGGACACACGATAAACAGCACAAATCTACAGTGTGCAGTGCGAGGAATCTGGGCAGCTGTGTCCACTGGGTGACCACCCCCAATTCAAGTGCTGAGAACTTTCTGTCACCCCAGGAGGTCTCCCCAGAGGTGACAACCACCCAATTGTGCTTGCTGGGTCTCCGCCTGACGGAGCGGTGTGCCCGTGCCCTCCTGTGCCCAGCATCGTGTCTGTGAGTCTCCCACGTTGCCCTGTGCCGCTGGAGTTTGCTCTTTTTGTCAAGGTTTATGTTTCTCTTCACGTCTTGGGTGCGGATTCCATATCTGGACCAGTTATGGACTCTAATGGTGGCACCTTAGAGTAGAGAAATTTAGATGGAAGGTCTCACAAGGACAAATACAGAGTTGGGAGTAGGGATGATTAATGAATCCAGACTAAACCCAGCTATGGCTGTTTCCAGGACTCTGAGGTGGGATCAGAAAATGTGATCTGCCAGAGGTGGGGGCAGAGGGGATTATCAATCTTAGAAGACCAGCCCACTCTGACCCCAAGGTGATAATTCCCACAGTAATCCCATCCAAGAACATTATAAAAGAACACCCCTTGCCCTGGCAAAACACAGCCTTGTCCTTTAAGACTGTCCGCCTGCATCTAAGCAGGATCTCCCTTGTTCTCTTAATAAACTTGCTATGTGCTGATGAATGGGACGTCTGCTGAATTCTTTCTCAGAGGGGCCCAAGAACCCCACTTTGTACCCTCTCATCTGAACCCCAACACTGACAAGGACTGGGAGTCCCATGCCCGACCAGCCCTCTGGCTTTCCCTGGGGCTAGACAGAGACTCGGTTACTCTGCCTCAACTTGGGGACCCCAGCACAGTCCCCAGGAAGCAGACCAGCAGGTGGGCAAAGGCTGGATGACCTTGGGCAAATCACTAAGCCCTCCTTTATTTTCTTCATCTGCAAAATGCAGCTATAATTGTACTACTGATCCTGTGGCATCGCTGTGGACATTAAAGCAAATGATCTGTGAGTGTGGAACTCGGCATGGTAGACACTTGAGCAATGGTGGTTACTTTCATTATGGCTTAGACTAGGAGACAAGCCCCATAATTATCTTTATGGGTATATTTGCTCAATAGGCCAATCCACAGCTATTTCCTGGCCTTCTCCCCTCACCCCATCAGGCTGCCTGCTTGGGCCTCAATTTCCCTGGCTTTCAAAACACTTTTATAGACAGGCACAAGGGAGCAACCGGAACCCAGGAGAAATATGAGGAAGCGCACAATGCATTTACAAGCCTCATAATGAAAGCTTTATGTCCTACTCGGATAAGATTCATTATCAGATCCTTCATTCAGAACTTTGAACTTGAGCTTCATAAAGTGCTGAGTGAAGAAGTAGCGTAAGTACAGAAGGCAGGCACCAATTTGAGATTCAATCTGCTCTCCCAGACGGAGCAGTGAGCTGCTCACACCCACTCTTGATGGCTCACTGCCTCCCAGCCAGAAAGCTGCATCCCCAGCGACAGCCGTGAAGGAGACAGCCCCACCTAGGGGTCCTGCAGGTGGGGCTCCATGGCCTGATGACTCAGCTCCTGGGGACTCGAGGCTGGCCACAGCAAAGTGGCACAATCAGTGGCTGTATCAGGATGCCTAGGGAACTCTTAGTCACCCTACCCACCTCCCCGATAAACATGACAAGGATCCATAACAACAGCCGCAGTATTTGAGACAGATGACCTTCGACAGTTTCTCAGTCACACGAGACTCCAAGGTCTTTGGGAACCCTGGCTGTCTTGGTGGATGCATCTCCTGGGCATACTAAGCTCCCACCTTCCTGAGTGAAATTCTGGAGCCACCACAGGCTACATCCCAGGGGCAAGCACACTGTCCCTGCGGTGGCCACTCCGCCGTACACGCTGCAGCACACCAGCCAGCAGCCACCGAGATAAAATGATGTCATGGGCGTCAAGGTCGTTTGCCGAGTGATGAAACTGTAGCGGTGCTTCATACATTAACTCATTTAATCCACTCAACATTCTTGAACTGGACCCGGTGGGGAGGGGGGTGTTATGGGCTGATTTGTGTGCCTTGCAAAAGATGTTGAAGTCCTGGCTGGCACTACCTGTGAAAGTGACCTTGCTTGGAAATAAGATATTTACAGATGATTGAGCTAAGATGAGGTCATTGGTGTGGATCTTGATGCAACGAGACCAGTGTCTTTGTCAAAAGGGACATTAGAGTGGAGTGACAGAGTCACTGCAGAGGGACTAGGGGGACTCATGGAGGCTGTCGGTTCCCTGACTGCTGGGCAGGTGCCTCGTCTGTCCCTAGTGGGCATCCAGAGAGTTTCACACCCAAGCCTCACCTGGCAGCTTGTTTCTGCTCCCTCCCATCCTTGAAGGCAGAGAGAAGGAAGCACCGTCAGTGGTCGGGAAAGGAACTGCAAACGCACAGGCCAAAGGCTGCAAGGCAGAGGATGGCAGCTGGACACTCATGGGGCAGGTCTGGCTTGAGGTTGAAGAAGGCACCTTCCCTCTGAGGCCACCTCCATTGTCAAAGTCCTGAATAGACCTCTGGTGGTCTATTCCACAGAGGGGAACAGCATGTTTCCCCCAGGAACAGAAAGAGCAACCACAGAGGAAGTATGTGGAGACCAGGTGGAGAAAGCATCAGTTTTCTCATCTGGAAAATGGAAATAATGATATTACAACCTTACTTGATAAAGTAGTGGCAATAACACAAGCCCTGGTACATAGTAAGTACACGATAAATGTTAGTGATTGTTATTATAGATATGACCCTGAACCAATTCTGAGAATAAAGTTGGTATGTACAAAAGTAGATCTCATGTGTTCTGGACAGAAAGGTATAGCATGGCACTGCCAGCTTCTGGTATTTCTGCAGGTCTGTCCACCCTGCAGCTCTGCTCCCACCTGGCTCTGACACAACCTCCCAGGGTGAACCTAAGTGAGTTCAAGGGCAGCTGAGTGTGTGTGTGTGTGTGTGTGTGTGTGTGTGTGTGTGTGTGTGTGTGTGTGTGTGTGTACTGTAGCATTTGGCTTTTGCAGCCTCCATAGTCAGAGGCTGGGTGAAAAGGTGTATTTGGGATTTGGATTTAACCAAGGGGAGGGACCAAATCAGTGGCTTTCTTTCTTTCTTTTTTATCTTTATCTTTTCTTTCCCTTTAAACAACAAACAAAACAAAACAGAAGCCAATGTAAGACACAGACAACTTGCCAAGTGAGATGGGCATCAGGGTCTGTGGTCTCGGCCACTCCAGTCCTCCTTGCTCAGCAGCACCCCAGGACTTGTTCGGGAAACCCATGACCGAGCAGCCCTAGCCCCAAAGCTCTAGTTGGCAATCTAGAAATCTATCAACCTCCAGCGTGAAATAAGTTGTGATATGCTGTCTGTACCCCAAGTGTGCGCATCAAGCCCAGGAAAGTCAGGGTGCTCCCCAAGTGAGTACTAAAGAGGGGGATTCTTCCTCTGAAAAATGGCCTCGGATGAGGTGCTGCAAAGCCTTCTTCGCGTCTCCTTTTCTGCCTCCGCTGCCGCCATGGCGCCCATGAAAAAACTTGTGGCGAAGGGGGGCAAAAAAAGAAGCAGGTTCTGAAGCTCACCCTTGACTGCACCCACCCTGTAGAAGATGGAATCATGGACGCTGCCAACTTCGAGCAGTTTCTCCAGGAGCGGATCAAAGTGAACGGGAAGGCCGGGAGTCTCGGTGGAGGGCCCGTGACCATCGAACGGAGCAAGAGCAAGATCACGGTGACTTCGGAGGTGCCTGTTTCCAAAAGGTATTTGAAATATCTCACCAAAAAATACTTGAAGAAGAACAACCTACGTGACTGGTTGCGCGGAGTGGCCAACAGCAAGGAGAGCTATGAGCTACGTTACTTCCAGATTAACCAGGACGAAGAGGAGGAGGAAGAGGAGGATTGAAGCCCATTTGCCGGGGTATTTTGTATGAGTTCTTGAATAAAGCTTGGGAACTAGAAAAAAAAAAAAAAGCCTTCTTCACATCAGAAGTCCTCTGGTGGCCTTATCAACGATGCCCCACCCTCTGCTTGCTGCTTTCTGGGGGTGGGGATGGGGTTGCTCCCAGCAAGGATGTGTCCAGAGCAGGGAGGGAGCCGCGCCCCTCAGACTCTGTGGATAGCAGAGTCTTCACTTCTGGGGGCCACCGGAAACAAGGGCCCTGCACTTGCCTGGCCTCTTTCTGCATAAGGTGACATTTTGATTATTTTTTCTCACAATCTCACAGGAATTGCAGAGCACCCAGAGAAAGTGGTCCCCAAGGGGTTGTTTTTCCTTTATTTCCATAATTTGTGGGGCAAAGAGATAACCAGGTATCACCTGAGGGTGGAGTTCTCCACTGTGTGTGCCGGACTGGTGAGGCTCAGGGGTCGGGGTGCAAGAAGGCCTGTCTGGACTCTCAGCTGGCCCCTATGAGACGACACCTACCTCCCTTGCTCCCCTCGATGCTCGCGTGTTTTCTGTGTTGGGTCCTTTTCAGTTTCCACATTGCAGACCTCTCGCGGAGCCTCTCATTTTGTCTATTCAATTTTCTTGAGGTGTTTTTCATTGAACTCAAATCCTTCATTTTGACAGAGCCAACCAAATATAGTTAACCCTTGAACAATGGGAGGAGGTTTGGGGCACCCACATCCCCTGCACAGTAGAAAATCTAAGTAGAAATTTTCACTCCTCCCCAAACTTGACTAACATCCAACAGCCTGCTGTCTCTCGGAAGCCTTTCCGATAACTTTAACAGTCAATGTGCATCTTAAATGTCATAGGTATTCCATGTCATAGCTGTGTTCTTACCAAAACGTTGGCTAAAGAAAAGAAAATGCTAGTAAGATCATAAGAAAGAGAAAACAGATTTATAGCGCTGTGTCATATTTATTGCAACGATAAGATGAGGTCGAACGTTTATGAGAAAGTACAAGTAAGGGGGCCTCCCTGGTGCCAAGGCCTTCCTCCGAGTGCTGGAAAGATGGTCGTCATTTCTGGATTTTGCCCTGTTCCCCAAATGAGTGCGGTGGGAGGGGCTGGATGGCCAGGTGACCTGGGTCCTGGCTTATCTGGAATTTGCCCTTCCGGGTTTCTGTCTCCCCACATGTAACTAACAGGTTGTTCCTGGGCAGTGATAGAGTTCTGGGTTCTCTTTCTACGTCAGATGACAGTAAGTCTTAGTGATTCCTGGGTGTCAGGGGGCAAAGTCTTCACCTACGTTGTCAGTTTAAGCCTCATCCTCTAGAAGGTGTGACGCCCCCACTCCACAGATGAGGACCTGGGGCTGCCCTGAGGTCACACAGCTACACCGCCAGGGACGGTCCTTATGCTCACAGTGCTGTATGAGAAAGTGCTGTGGCCCCGCCACCACTGCCAGCCTCCTCATACATCACAGGGGCCTGGGCTGCGGCTGTCACATATTGGCACATTCTCCAAAAGGGCCTCTGGTTCAACTAGCTAATAAAGATGGCATTGAGGACCAGAGGGGAGAAGCTTTATGAAAGCCTTGACTCGGCAGGGAAGAAGGGAGTCAAGGGCGGGCCCTTCTCTGTGGGTGCCGCCTCACCACTCCCTCCTTCCCCGCCCCACTCCACGCTGTTCTGATGAGCCGGCCACACCCTCTCCAGCAGAAAGGGACACTGTAATCCCAGGCCCTCCCTGAACAGGGTCAACCTCCGATTTCCTAGGATTGGGCCTCCCATGGAACGCAGCTCACCAGGCCCTGACTCTCTACCACCTTGGCCACCTAATGCCTTGCGCTTACTTGCCACCATTTTCTCCCGAGTCTCTCTGACCTCTGACACACCAGGTGTGGGCTTTCCGAAGGGCCTACTGGGGACCGGGGTGTGTCTGGTGTCTGGCCCTGGCCCAGCGCCCCCTCCTGGCGCAGACAGTTTCCTAGAGCAGGTTTCACTGTGGGCTCCACAGCAGGGTGTGCCCAGACCCACATTCCTCAGCTTGTGTGTATGCTTGGTTCACATTTGGAACTTTTTAAAATTAATTAATTAATTGATTTTTTGTTATTTTTATTTGTGTCTTTTACTTTACTGTATATTCCCCATAGGTTTCCCACCGCCAATTCGCCCGTGAACCGTCGCCACAGTCCCCTCTGCTCCCCTCTCACATTTGGAACTTTTATAAATGTTCTGAAATATTCGAGTTCATCAGGATTCCCTGTGCTGGCCTTCTGCCGCCTTCCCCACAGGCCACTTCGCCATGCCTCTGCCACAGGGGTCCTGTGGGTGTCCTGGTTGGTCGCTCAAGGCTCTGATGTGCCCGAGAAGAGACTGTGCCCCGGGCTGCTCAGGAGCCTCCTGGCTTCTGCAGTGATGAAGCAGGTGGTCCTGGGGACGGGAGCCCTGGCCCAGCAGGCCTCTGGGAAAGCCTCTCTCTCCTGTGGTTTGTTTTTTTTTTTTGTTTTTTTTGTTTTTTTTTTAAAGATTTATTTTTTATTTATACATACAAGCTGGGGTACAGGCCAGAGGCATGGGGCGGCGAGAGAGTTCACCAGAGACGGAGCGGGTAGCAGAACAGGCAGATCAGAAATACACTGCTGAGGGGAGCAGCGGGCGAGGCAGGAGAGGTCTGCTGCGCCATGTGGGATTCTCCCCGGCCGGGCGTCGAACTTGCGTCGCCGCTGCCGACAGCTCCACAGCTCAGCGCTTAACCACTGCGCCACCGGGGAGGCCCTCTCCTGTGGTTTGGTAGCCAGAGTCTGGGCAGAGGGCAAAAGAATCTCTGCCTTCTGGTCATTTAGCTTCTTCACAGAGCTCTTCACCTTTAGCCCTTACAGTGAAGGAAGGTTGTGGAAAAATCTGAACTGGAAGACCTGGGATTCTCCCTTCAAGGATATAAAGCAGATGCACAAATAAAGTGCCCCAAGTGAAAATGGATCTTTCTAATTAGTTGCCACAATATAAAATAAAAGCATTTCACGCAAAATCTGGATTTCCCTCTTCTGTTGAAACTCTGGCTGCACCGGCTTGTGCCCTCATGTAGGGAATGCGGCAGCCGGGTCGTTGCTCTGACTCAGCCCTGAGTTCTTCATTCAAGGTTCTTTAAACCATGGCCCATTTTCCGTATACCCAGCCCCCTTTCCTCATTTCTGTTTTCTGGTTCCTTCTGTCACAGACATTTTTTTCTGTCAGAGCCCATCTGTCAAAACAAGCCCATCATTCAAGGAAGGCCTGTACACTCTGTCCTCCTCGAGTTTCACAAGCCACATGAACCCAGAAAGGTTCTGACAAGTCCTGCAATTCCCCAAAGATGATGATCTCCGCTGGACATAGGGGATGCCTCAAAGGTGGACATCTTGGTCCCTGGACCTCAGGAGGTCCCCTAGGTTGGCTCCTTTGTTATGTTCTTGAAGCCCTGGGCAGGTCTCAGGCAACTGACTGAGGAGCACTACTGTGATGAGGGGGGGGCTGCCTGTTTGACTCACTGAAGAGACAGAGACAAAAGGAAAGAAGGTGACGAACTTCAAACCCAGAGCCAGTGAGTCAGTGTCTCTCCCCCAGCCTTGCCCTGGCCTGGGTGTCCTCCAAAGCCTGGCTGATGCCAACAACCTAAGGGCTATAAGTAATTAGAACCTCTCCCCTGGTACCGCTGACTACTGGTTCGAGGCCCCTCCCAAGCTGCACATTCTGCTTAGGTCTGAATGTTGACTCAGACTCAGCCACGCCAGCACCCAATGCAATGGCCTAAAGACCATTCCATTTGCCTAGTTCTTCATGTCGACTGGACTTGCTTGGCAATGGCCTCCTAGAATGCACCATTAACTGAATCTGCTTGATTTTGTGCTTGGCTTGGCAAATAGGACAGAGTGCTATGATGGATTGGCAATGCCTGCTGTGGCTAGAAAAGAAAGAGTGGTGGGTTTATCCCAAATTGACATCCTGGCTCGAATAAGTTGGGGTGAGTTCAAGGCACCTTCCTGGGATTCAGAGAAGCCCAGAAGAGGGAACTGGACACTACAGGTTCTGAAGGGAACAGAGGCAGGTAGATTTCTGGTGTTGCCAGTCCAAGCCAGCCTCAGCATGCCGACCACACCCTTGGCCTTCCTCTCCGATGCCGTCCTCCTCTGTGCTGCCACTTCCTGGCCGCACCACAGGTGGGGACTGAATCTCTAGGCAGCTTCACAAACCTTTGAAGTAGCCAGTGGAAAAATAAACTCTACAGGTGAAGTCTTTTGAGAATGTGAATTCGAAAGTTGGTGGCCAGAACAGAAGCTGTGAGAGGCGAGGAGAGAAGCTGCGTGGGGTCAATGATACACCTGGAGCAATAACCCCCAGTTCTGCTGACATACCGGTTCCTGCGAGTCCCTTGGGAGAGGGTGTGGGAGGACAAAGTGACCCATGCTGACTTATCAATAACAGGGTCCCCATAACCTGCTGAATCTGTTTCTCCCATCTACATGCTAACCAGATCTGACCCTGCTTAATTCTGGCGTCAGGCATGTTCAGCGTGACATGGCCACACACACGAACAGGCTTCTGGCTAAAGGTAATTTCCCTGTGCTGAAGGCTGGGGCCTACCCTCCAGAACTGCTTGGCTCTCACCTGGGGCTGGGGCTGTCATGGCGGCTCCAGAAGGTGTGTCCTCAAGAACCTGGAATGGGTTTCGTTGAAGGGAAGGCCCACTTCAATTAGAACTTACGCTGGACACATTTCTGGGGTGTAGGGGTCTGGGGGCAGCAACTGTGGAAGATTGTGGCATCCACTCTGGACACCTGCTCTCATTTGCTAGCAACAGGTCTGTTTGGGGGTGGAGACTGGGCCTTAAGAGAACGTGGGTAAATTCATGACAGGCCGGTCTGGTTTTAGACATCCGGTGTTTCAAGAAATATTAATAGGGGCTAGATAGAGCCTGAGTTCTACAACTAGACCACTGGATTTGAAGACTGGCTCTGTTGATTACAAATAGTATGACTTTGGGCATAAAGTAAGTGCTGTGCCTCAGATTCCTCAGCTTGCGATAGGGGTAGTGACACCCCACAGGATTGTTGTGAGCGCTAAATACAAGCACTAGTAAGTACTCTTCAGCCCCAGGCCCTGTGCCAGACCCTGTGATGTACGAAATGGATTTGGAGGTTCCTGTGCTCGCAGAGGTTACAGGTTAGAATTCAGAGGCCTACAGGGCCCTGCCCACCTTTGTTTCCCACAGGTCTTTTCTGGGCCTCATCTCAGCCAACCTTGGTGAGGCTGCTTCAACATTACCGCAAGCCTGCTGGCAGTATAGACATTTGGCAGTATGGACAGGCGTGGCGGTAGGGCCTGGCCATAGGGTTGGGACATCTGAAGGGTCGTGTGTCAGGAAGACCCTGTAGGGGCGGAGGAGGAGGCTTTCCTCTATGGAGCGGCTGGTGCGGCAGACGCATGCGTGTGAACCTCCCCGCTCACTTCCCAGGGCTGCTGGAACAGACTACACCCAACTGGTGACTTTAAACAACACACATGTATTCTGTCACAACTCCTGAGGCCAGAAGTCCAAAATAAATATGTCAACTGGATTATGCTCCCTCTGCAAGCTATAAGGAGAACCCTCCCTGCCTCTCCCGCCCTTGGCAGCTTCCGGCTCCTTGGCCTGTGGCAGCCTCTGCCTGCATCTTCACGTGGCCTTCTCTCTCTGGGCTTCTGTGTTTTGTTTCTGTGTCCAAAGTTCCCATAAGGAAACTCCTCTCCTCTGCCCTCAGGCTGCTTTTCCTCCCCACTTCTCACAAGAGTTTCAGGACCAAATGATTTCTGGGCAAGAAATACAAACAAAATTGTCCATTCCCCAGTTGATTCAGATGAAAACTGGTAATAAAACCAGGTACAATTCCAAGAGGAGATGTTGGAGAAGCAGAAGCTGGGCCTGCGAGGATTCACACGTGGATGGCACATGCATTTAGGCTGTGGCAAGCACACGTGCTTTAGCTGTGTCTAGTCCAGTAGCGTCTGCCCTCTCTCACTGAAAAGGTCACTGCTTTGTGGACCACTTCTCTGGGTCTGCTTCTGTCCTTGGCTCAGCAATAAATATGTGATCTCTTTGAAAAAACAAAAATTTCCCACCAGTCAAGGACACCAGTCAAATTGAACTTCGGGCCCACTTCGTCCAGTCTGACCTCGTCTTAACTTGATTACATCTGCCAAGATCTTATTTCCAAATAAAGTCACATTCACAGGTTTCAGATGGCATGGATTTTGAGGCTATGCTAGTCAGCTCAATTCAACCCCTTAGATGTCACCTATCAGGATGAATTTAGTGCTGTTCTTCCCATTTTACAGAAGAGAGCACTGAGGCACAGACCAGCCCAAGGCCACACAGCAAGCGGGTCTTCAAACTTAGCTCTCTGGCTTACAAAGGCTGCTGGACCCTGGCTTGATCAGACTAGACGCCTTGGGACCATGGAGGGACTGGAGCTGCACTTAGGAGGAAGAAGGAAGCAGCACAGGAAATTCTTTCTCGGGGCAATGTCCCAGGCTGCTTATCAAACAGGGATTTGACTTCAGCCTCCCCGCCCTTCTTCTCCCTTTCTACAGTTCCAACCACCCTCAGCCCTCCCTCCACCTCCAGCCCCGTCAAGCCCCTCCTAACCCCCAAGCCCCGCAGCAGCCAGGAAGTGGCTCAGCCCACTGCTTTGCTGAGATCTATTCTGCGCTGACCTGGCTGGAATGAGCCCACAGCTACCCAGGAGACAAAGCAGTAGCTGGAACAAGCTAGAAAGAATGTTTATCTGGGGTCAACTAGAGGAAGAGGCCTGCAGTCTGGAGCAGAGGCCAGCTTGTCTGGGAAGGGCCCTTCTTTCTTCCAGTGCCTGGGCTCTCGGGGACCAGGGGTTCTGAGTGGTGGGGCCTCGCCCTTCCTTGGCCCTGCTCAACTCTAGAGTTGCTCATTGAGATCATAAGGGTGTGTTTATCAAGGAAGGGAGGCCCCTAAGAGACATCTCAGCCCAGGGGTCTCAGATAAGCAGCAAGTCGACTACCATACTCTGACTCTTTCTCAACTATTTCTCTCCACATAGCCACTATCCATTGACACTGGAGCTGGCATCAGAATCAAAAAGTGCCCTGTGCATCCAATCCAGGCCCAGGAATCTGAGTCTAGGTGATACCTTCCCTTAAGGTTTGAAGTGCTCCCTCTAGGTCACACAACTTGAAGAGAGGCAGGTCAGGACCAGCCTCCCCATCCAGACCCCAGGTACTTTCGCATGACATTCATACTTTCTCCACAGAGGCGACACCCAAGCCTTCCTGCCCTTCCCCTCCCTGTGAATCATTTCTAGCTGCTGCCAAGAGCCAGCTTTTGCAGCTGTTGCAATTGTAACCCTGGTGCTGGCACTGGGCACAGCAGTTGGACCCACCCTGCCCCCAAGCTGGGTTGGTTGTATTGTGGGAAAGCCCAGAAAGGTTTTGAAGTATAGGTAGGAGTTTGCCCTGTCAAGAAAATTCAAGAAAAATTAAGAAAATTCAAGAAAAATTAGCATGTGCAGAGGGCCAGATAGGGCTAAAAGGAAAGGGGCTGAGGTGGGGGTTGAAGGGGCTGGGGAGACGGCATGTCAAGTGATTACCCACCACACTTGGCTTCTGGTTTTGGCTTAGTCACCAACTGGCTGCGGTGCTGGGTCCAAGTCCCTGCCCTTCTGGAGCTTTGAACAGTAGGGAAGCAGGATCAGGTGCTCACTGCTGGCTGTCCCTGCCTTGTCAGGGACCCCTGGTACCCTCCTCCTCCCTATCCTACTATCAGAGGGGACCAAATGTTGATCCCCAGAGAAACTCAGCCCAGTTGTCCCTGGGCCTCTATGTGGCACAAACCGGGACAGGGGTGTGTGTGGGGACACTGATGTCCTCTCTGTGCACCAGGACAGAAGACAGCCTGGCAAGGGGAGAAACCCCATACTGCTCTGTCCCTGGGGTGGGGGTCAGACCCTCCTCTCGCCACTGGCCAGGGTCCTGCAGCCTTGGCATTGATGGCGAGGCTGGAGCCGGGACGCCTGCATGCCGAGGAATGTGTTTATTTCCCCCTGAGTAAGCAGGAAACCCGGCCAGGCCTTTGCTGGCCTCTTTCCCAGCCAGACCGGCAGGTTTCACTGGCCCTCCCCAGGCCCACCACATTGTTCTAGGTGGCCCCCTGCTCCCAGCAGCATTTCAGGGCTCTCTTGCCTCACTGTCTCCATCCACAACTGTACCAGGGCCTTTCTCCAACACTTTGCGTTGAACCACTGTGAGGGCCTGACCAGTCACCAGCCCCCTCGGCCGCAGCTCCCCTCTCCTGTCATGAAGGAGAAATC
Source organism: Scalopus aquaticus (assembly GCA_004024925.1). Classification (NCBI taxonomy): domain Eukaryota; kingdom Metazoa; phylum Chordata; class Mammalia; order Eulipotyphla; family Talpidae; genus Scalopus; species Scalopus aquaticus. The sequence goes on along the minus strand of PVIJ01009146.1, from coordinate 42,262 downwards.
CTTTAGTCTTAGGAGTCGGAGACCTTGTGAGGTCTCCAGGGGAGGCAGGGTGACCTGAGGGTGCTGGGCATGGCTGTCCCAAAGGGTTCATCATCCGATGTGCCTGGCTCTGTTGTAGGTGCCCCCAATCTTGCAGCAAACAGGATGATGTTTCTGGCTTGGGTGAGGGAGGCGGGTGTTGAGTCACACCCAGCCTGGCATGTGTTGAAGAGAGGAGGCTCGCTGTGAAGGACTGTCAGCGGAGAGTCTGTGCGAGGTGGTGGGCAGCAGAGGCCTTCCGAGGAGGGGATATTTGGAGTGCGATGTGGAGAAGATGCCAGCATCATCAAGAAAGGGGCAGGAAGCATGTCCAGGTGGAGAGGCCGGGCCATCTGAAGGAGAGAGGGGGAGCAACATGGGGAGGGCATGAGGCTTTAGAAAAAGCCCTCAACCCCTCCGAGTTTCATTGTCATCATCCGCAGATTAGCAACCACGTCTAACTTGCAAGATGCTCATGAGGACTTAATTACCAGAGCCCCGCGCTTACTCCAGGGCCTTATGAAGAACAGTCACTCAGTGACTGGCAGCGAAGTATCTAGTTATACTCTGGACCATGCACGATTTATATCTATCTCTTTGTTTTTCTGTATACTTTTGCTCTTATTTTTAATTTGGGCTTCATGTCTATTTTATGCATTACTTTACATTTCTGTGTAGGGCTCATTATTATTTTGATTATTATTACTAATTATTACGAATAATAATAACTAATAATTAGCGTGATATTACTAGTAATTAGTACTTATTACTAGTAGTGTTAAGATGAAAGTGTGGGAGAATGCAAGCTGCTATGCACATGTGAGGAATTCTTATCACATATTCCAAGTGTCTTTGAGTTGCATTGATACATAATAAATTGCATCATAGAATCAAAAGCTCCTTGCAAACCTGAAGCCTCACCCATGTTGGGGGGAGCTGTGGCCATTGGACCTCTTTTCCCATGGGGCTTTGGGAAATGGCATGAGGGATGGGCTGAAAGGAGACAAGCTCCACAAGGCAGGGAGGGGGCCAGGGAAATACGGGGAGCCTGTGAGCACAGGCAGAGGGGATGTGATGGGCCCTCCAGAGGAAGAGAAATTTGCTGTATGCAGAATGATTAAAGACAAAGAAGAATTTTCTGACATTTTCCTCCCCATTCTATGCCAAAGGTGAAATCACCTTGACAGGCACTAAGTGCCCTGTTGCTTTAGTTGTGTGATCTGTACAGTTATTCTTTAAACAATGGTTTGAAGAGAACTCAAGTCTTGGATGGAAAATATATGTACTTAGGGGATTTGGGGGGTTATGAAGGGTACGTGAAAGTGGGAAGGGATGACATCAATTAGAAGTCCGGACCAACGGTTTATGCAACACGGAAACTTATTTCTTCCTCTCATAAAAGCATAAAGATGGGTGGTCCGTGGCTGGTGCAATGGTTCTGGTCTAGCTAACCCTTTGGGTTCACATCCACTTTATCTACAGTGTGGCCCTCATCCTCAGGATACAAAATAGGGTCATCATTCCCATATTCTAGGAAACAAGATGGAAGAAGGGACAGAATTAGAAAGTGAGTCTGGAAGACTCAGAAGCCACCATGTTAGGGTTGTACCTACCTCTCATTGGCCAGAACTCAGTCACATGTCCATATGTGGTGGTTAGGGAGGATGGGAAATGTAGTCTTTATGCTGGGTAGCCGTAGTTCCAGCTAATAAGTCTGTCTTTGTGGAAGAGGATCATGGCTACCGAGGAGTAGCCATCAGATTTCTGAGCTCTCAGTTGTAAAAAGTCCATGAGTTTGTGATGATCCTCTAGCACTATAGCCATGGTCTAAGCACTTGCTTTTGACCCAAAGTGGGTATTTGAGTAGAATAGGACATGCTGGGACAGGTAGGGAAGGCAGGAGGTCTCACGGATGCCTGATATTAGAGTAGAGATGGCCCACTCTTCTCCACGTTGCTGGAGAACTATCTTGATATCTGGACATTCTCACTGGAATATGTGCACTTGGCAGCCGACAGACCTTCTTTGGAGCAATGAATGGTTCTGTTCTTGGCTTTCCCAGGTGGGCAATTTGTGAAATGTAAGCTTGAAGGATGTTTCAGTGTCTCTGCACAATAGAGGTAAAGCTTTTGTCCAATGTGTCAGGAAATGCCCAGGATTTAACTGCTTGTGTGAAGGATTCATTATGGAATTTCAATCGGGAAAATGTTTATCTCTGGCTGGGCTCATGTGATTTTCTTTTCTTTCTTTTTTTTTTAAAAGATTTATTTATTTATGCATACAAGCTGGGGTGCAGGCCAGAGGTGTGGGGTGGTGAGAGGGTTCACCAGAGACAGAGTGGGGAGTAGAACAGGCAGATTGACTGAAACACACTGCTGAGGAGGGCGGCAGGCGAGACAGGAGAGGTCCGCTGCGCCATGTGGGACGCTCCCTGGCTGGGATCGAACTCTTGCTGCAGTGGTTGCTGATAGCTTGATGGCACCGAGACTCTAACCCATGCACCACCAGGGAAGCCCCTATTCTCTTTTGTTCAAACCAAAGATGGGCAACGGAAGACTCAGAAGCCACCATGTGATAGTCATACCTACATCTTATTGGCCAGGACTAAGTCACATTGTGAATTGGGTTCCTATCACTTGCCAATGAAATAATCTCAATGCAGAAATCAAAATACAATTCTGCCCAGAAGCTAAGTGTTTTGAGATTGAGGATGCTATGTTATCCCAGGCATCTAATATACCTGCTTTTCAGATTCTTTGACAGGAAATGTATTGGGCGCTTACTGAGGTTGCCACTGTGGCAGTGCCTATAGAAGTGGTTTCCAATGACTCCACTCACCCCTGTGCACATGTATAGCTCCTCTCAATGGGGGGGTGGTGTCCATTTTACCTCCATTAAATCATGACTTGTGACTTGCTTTGTGCCTTGCTTTGACCAATAGAGTGTGGTTTAAGCTAATTCCGGGCTTAGGTATTCAGAGGCCTGTTTCCTGCTATTGTTATCCCATAGCCCTGAGCTATCACGGGGAGTCTGACTCCTCTACCTGGTGGAGAGAAGGCCTGAGCAGTAACTACCATGGATGTATAAGCACATCAGGGAAGCCCCAGCCACGTTCCCTGCTGAACACAGCTGCCCTGAAGTTCCAGCCAACACCACATGGAGCAGAAGAACCTTCCAGATGAACCCAGCCAACTCCCAGAGTCATAAGAAGTTGCTGTTTTAAGCACCAAGTTCTGAGTTGGCTTGTCATGCAGCCCTAGCTGACCAAAATATACACTAGGCAACTCTGAAATATCAGGCCATATCTGAATGAGGCCTCACTGGAAAACAGTGGTAGAAAGTGTTGGGACCCAGGGTCAGACTGGTGGAGCAGCAGCACTGAGACTAGAACTGAGGGAGGGATCTCTCTGCTTTAGTGCTAAAGGCCCTGGGGGGCTGGGAATTCACTGGAAGATTAGAGAGGTCCAGCCAAGATCTCAGCTCAGCAGCCTGACTGGGGGGGTGTATGGGAAACACCTTAGGGAGGCTGTTGTTCAAATGACTTCTACCCAGCTCTTGGGGAAGCAGGGGCGTAAGGGGGGTTGGAAAGCAGAAGCCTGTCTGCCCAAACACCCCAGGAGAGCTGGACAAGCTGGCAGGGATTGGAGAAACAGGTTACGTTTTTAATGCTCTACTCTCCTGTTTTCTTTCTCTGTATCCTGTTGCATTTGTGACTTAACCTTCTAAACCATCATAAACCCTTTTTGGAGGTGGGTGGGAGGAGAGGGCCACAGAGGCCTGAGAGCAGGGGTTATCTCAGGAGCCCCAGCAGGAGGGAGAGGAGCTGGCAGACCCTGCTCCAATCCTCCTGGCTCTACTGCTTGTCCCCCGGTGGTCTCCCTGCCTGTGAGTGTGAACATACAGGAGTGTGCGTGAATGAATGTGTATAAGAGTTGGTTATGTGAGTATTTGTGAGGGTTGTGTGTAAAATGGGTGTGTTTGAGAGGGTGAATGTGTGAGTTATGTGTGTCCACAAGTGTGAGTGTGCGAGCTGTGCAAAATGGGTGTGCAGTCACATGTATGGGTGTGCTAGTGTGAAAGTGAGTGGTCATGAAGTGTGTTAGTGTGTATATGAATGAGTGTGAATCCGTTGTGATTTATGTGAAACTGTGTACGTGTGGGTGTGTCTGCCAGTGTGCAGGTGTGAGAACGAGAAGTTGAGTGTGATTTCCCCACAGTCCCAGAACGATCTTTGGAAAACCAAACAGTCACGCCCTAATCAAAGACCCTGCAGGAGCCCCAAGCTCCGAGGACAGACCGCGCCTGTGACACGGCGACCACTGGACCTAGGTCTGGGGGCTCCCTCCCTGCCCTCCGGGTGCTCCTTCGCCTGAGGCCACAGCTGGTCTCCCTCCGGGGGCCCAGACGGCCTGCCGCAGCCCAAGGGCGGCCCTGGCACGGCTCCTCCCGGTGCTGGAGAGTGCTGGTGTGGGGGTGTCGGCTGCGCGGGGGCCCAGGACCGAGAGAATGCTGATGTGCCAGCCAGACTTGTGGAACTTTTTCCCGACAGCAGTGAAGCTGAAATTCCCCAGGCTTCCCTCCGCCCCCGCGGTCTGCCAAGGTCACGGCTCCTCCGCCTCCCGCTCGGATCGGCTCTCTGCTGCCCTCTTCTGGGCGCGCGCCCAGAGAGGGCCAGCCCCCTCCCCCAAACCCTCACCCAAGCAGAGCAGATTAACTCCAGCTTTTTTGCCACTCAGGGGTACCGAGCGGGACGCTCTCCCAACCTTGGGCCTGGAGTTCACTCTGTCCCCGATGCTTAGTGCAGGCTGATGATATTCACTAGATGCCCACAATGGCAAGTAGAATGCATGGATTAGTTCAGGTCTTGGGCAAAGGGGAAACTGAGGCCCAGAGAGCTGTTTGCACATGTGGGGCTGATACCCAGCCTGCCAAGTGTCCACAGCTGGTCGGTCATGGTTTCACCTGGGAGTGAGTCCTGTTCTTTCCCTGTTTTGCATGAACCAGGCTTTCTCAGTTGATGGAGCAGTCCTGGGAGAAACAGCTGTCCCCAAACAGGGACAACTGAAGCATGCTGGGAGGCAGGAAGCTAAGGGCCGGAAACCAGCGTGCCTCTGCCGGGCATCCAAGCCGGTCCTGCCGGATTGTGCTGAGCTGGCCACTCTGGGGCGGAAGGTGACGAGACACAGACACACCCAGGGGCTGGAGGGTGTGTATATGGGGGGTGGGGGTGGGGCGGCAGAAGCCTCCACTCCACCCACTGTGCCCTCCAAGGCATCATTATCCCCTCCAGACACATGAGGACACCCATCTGGTTCAGAGGGGCCAGAGTTGTTCAAGGCCACGGCTCTGAGAGTCCAGGCCTCTCCCAGTCTACCCTGCAGCTCACCTGGGAGCCCTGCTTGTTCTCTCCAGCAACCTGGAAGCTGGTCTTGAGCCCTTCAGATCAGACAGGATTACCTGGATCCATCCCAGTGTTCCCAAATAATGACACCTTGACCCTTCTCTTTAGCTACTCAGTGTAGAAAGGGGGAAAAAATAGCAGAAATAAAACAAAACTGCTGAGATAACACTCCAGGGTTGAGAACATTCCCCAAATAGACTGCTTAACTCTGCCCTTGCTTGAGTCTAAAGTGATTCTTCCCCAGCAGCTTCCACTGGGGGCCCCTCCCTGAACTTCCCCTGCTCCACCTACAGTCCTCATGACAGCACCAGCCGAGAGAGGCCCCATCCCACTGGCTTCCCCCACTGTGCCTGCCTCAGTGATGGCTCAGGGGCCTGAGGCCACTGGTCTCAAGAGCCCATGCCTAAGTGAGATGACTGGGTCAGCCTCTCCCTACTCTCAGACCTTCTGAGGATGCAGGCGGGCAAGAGAAGGCACTCAGGCCCACACCATCTAGCCCAGTGCCACCCCAGCCATTGTTTCTACACGAGGAGAAAGTTTGAGCCAACCAATTCGTTCCTCATAGCAACAAGAGGCATTTATTCAGCATGTGCTACATTCAGCACCATGTTGAATGAATGATGAGGATTCCTCACTTCAGCCTTAAAACTACGGCAGGTGGTGCCACTCGAACTGTAAAGGTCCATTTTCTCAGTGAGTAAACTGAGGCCAGAGATACTAGGTGATTTGATCGGAATCATATTCAGGCTTCCCCATGCCCGCCCACTGCCTGAGACTGTAGTTTGCCTGCTCCTGTCTCGTGAGCACCCCATCTGCCTTTTCCGGCTCTTCCCCATCCTCCTCTGCCTGGGCCCAAGGGCCTCACCATTCTGCTCCCACTGGGGATCAACCCAGGGGCTCCAGCAGCGCACGGGCAAGGCCTGGCTAGTCTCGCCTGGCTGTGCCTGAGCACACCAGGGAGGTTATAGGAATGGGCTCCTAGAGGAGAAGGGGGGTGGATGGGGTGTGGGGGTGCACAGCTGTTCTTTCATGTGATCCAACAAGATGCAACAGGTCGATCTGAGGTCCTGAAACTCAGGTTCTTGAATGGAGCATGAACAGATGCAGCCTTAGAGATCCCTGACCTGGGGATTTGGGCCCAGGACCATCGCAGACTTGCTGGGGGGGCCTTGGTAAGGAGCTTAGCTCTGCTGAACCTCAGCTTCTGCATCTGAACAATGGGCTTGACAATATCCGCCACCCCGGGCAGATGAAAGGGAAGCTGGCTTGGGAAGGCATTCCTTAAAATCACAAAGCTGCTAATGGAGGGTGAGGGAGGGGATCTCAGAGCCCTGCGGGTCAGCGGTGGCCTAGTTGGGAGACTGGGGGAGGTGCCAGAGGTGGCCCAGACAGGGCACAGGTTTTTCTGGTTAGAATGTGACAAGGGGGTGGGGTGGGGGAGTGGAAAAGGGGCTCGTGAAGGTAGGCAGGGCCTCTGTTAGAAGCTGCGTGATCTCTGGAGGAGCTGCTGAGTCAGCCTCCTCCTCTCTATACCTTCTTTTCCTCTTTCCAGAAAAGTCTTGACTGCTTTTTTCTGCTTACAAAAGCAGCACGTGCTCATTGCACCGAGTCTACACCACACCCAGCTCCCTGGTGCAGAAGTCTTCCCTGATTCCTACTCCCAAGATGGAACCGCTGTAGACATTTTGCTGTCTACAGCAAAAGATTTTTCTTATGATGAATGGATACCTATTTTTCAGTTAAAGAAGACTGTTCCTTGAAGACGATTCAAAGCAATGTAGAACTGTATAAAGTTGCTCCCTCCCACCACCCTCTAAACTCCCCACACCCCCAGGTTTGTAGGCATCTCCTTGAACTTTTTATATGCGTTGGCAGCCACAGTGGGCATTATGAGGAGGAGGCCAAATGACTACAGACACCAAGCCAGAACTGCCCAGAGACAAGCGCCAGTCCGAACAATGACTAGCTGGGTGACTGTGGGCAAGTTACTTAACCTCTCTGAGCCGCCTTTTCTTCCTCAGTAAGATGAGAATAATGATAGTGTGGACTTCAAAGTGTCCTTGAGAGGATAAAATGAACTGAAGTATGCAGAGCTCAGCATAACGCCTCTGTGCGGATTAGCTATCATTTCACACACACTGAAAGAGCCAACCCCCCGCAGACATGCCGGCAGTCTCGTTTGGTTTGGAGGCAGAATCAGATGGGAAGATTAGTCATTGAGATCCTGAAATTTCCATCAGAGATGAGAAGTCTCACATTTTGATTCAGAGTTGGTTATCTGCGTGTAGGGTGGGCGAAGCCTACATTCCCAAGCTGAATCACAACCCCCCTGTGTGAGGCTGTGTCAGTAGAGGCTGAGCTTTCAAATGAGGGAGGTGATGGGGCTTCTCTAGCCTGCCCCTGCCCTCCACCTGGGGCTCCTATTCTTGTAAAGGCTTTCTCTGCCCTCCCCCCACTACCAAATGTACAGCCAGCTGTCCACACCAGTCCTTCGACCTCAAAATGTCTAAAACTTCTCCTGCCCATGTCTCATTCTCCCCTCCCTCAGACCCCCTCATCCTCAATGTGCCCATGCTCCTAAATCTGCCCATTTGCTCAAACCAGACCCAGGGAGGGGGTGCGTTATTTTCTGACCCACTCCCCTCAGATCCTTTTTCTTCCACCCAGAACCCAGCCCCCAGGCCCTTCTCTCTGACTGACTCTATCCCAACACCCCACAGTTCATTTATCAGCCCAAGCGAGGACACATTTTTGAAGTTTAATTTGGTCTTTTGAAATAGGTATTGTAATAGGTTGAATGGTGGCCCCCCAAACATGCGCTCACCCTAGTTCCTGCAATCTGTGAATATGAACTTATTGGAAAAAGGATCTTTGCAGAGGTGACTGAGGGTCTTGAGGTGAGAAAGACATACTGATTTTCCAGCTGGGCCTTAAGTCCTGTGGTGAGTGTCCTTACAAGGGATGCACTGGGACTGGATTTGACAGACAGAAGGGGAGACAATGGGGGCCGGAGCAATGATGCCACCACCAGGTGGAAGAGGCAAGAAACAGAGAGACTCTCCCTTAGACCCTTCAGAGGCTTCTGGAACTGGGAGAGAATATGTCCCGTTGTTTTAGGCCACCCAATGTGTGGTCAGTTGCTATGGCAGCCACAATAACAGATGTGGTTGAAATGTCAAGAGAACATAAGATGTAAATACTACGAGGTCTTGCTCTTTGAGGTCGCCATTTTTATTAGGTTCTTTTGTATTTTTCCAGGGTTAAAGGATATATAAATATAAATGGGATATATATTTATAAGAAAACATAAGCTATAATATAAAAAGAAAGCATAAAACACTGATGCCCCTGTCCTGTTTAAGGACCATTTTTTGGCATGTGTATCTGGCTGGGGTACTCTCTGCCCACACGCCCCCCCCCCCAGGTCTGACCCCGGTGCCACCCCCACCCCATCTCATAGCCACCACCTCTGTTCCTGGCTGCAACCCCCAGTCACGAGCATGAAGATCCATACTCCTGTGCCACAGTCTTG
>PVIJ01009146.1:0-33211 GCA_004024925.1 Scalopus aquaticus | reverse complement strand
TTGTCTTGCTTCCTGGTTTGTGTCAACCTCACATGCTAGACTGTAAATTCTTGGAACTGGATTTGGTTTGTTCTCCCCTTCTCCTGGACACCTGAAACTGCCTGGCATGGACTGGACATCCTTCTCGGCAAGTTTATGGGGGAGCTGGTTGGCCTGGGTGCATGGCTAGTGCTGGATCACCCCGGCCTTGCTTCTGCTTACCAGTTACAGGGCTTGGGACACAGGACACAGCTCCGAAGCTGTTCCCCATCTGTACCACAGGACCACGAGGAGTCTCGCAAATGAGATAATTTGTGTAACATGAATTCACTGTGTCAGGCACAAAGTTAGGACTCAATGACCATAGATGTTATTACTAACATGATTTTAATAAGTGTCGCTTAACCTCTCTAGAGCTTTGTAAATGTGTGATGACAACACTTGTCTCATTGTAAGTATCAAATGAGGTCATGGGATATAAATGCACTTTGAAATGCAAAGTCCTACACTGATGTGTTATGGATAATAGAAATAATCCTAAGAAATCCTTCTCATCAAGGAAGCCTGCCCTTCCAGGATGTGCCACAAGAAGGCAGCCTCCTCTCCCTTCCTCTGTCCCCTCAATCTTTGCCCCTGGAGGGACCTGGTCACAGTGGGTAAAAGGAGGCATAGAACTTCAGTGCTGGAAAAGCCTGGGCCTCCTCCAGGGGAGCTGTTACCAGGACTGCCAATTCCTTCTCCCCACGTGGTGAGACATTTAGAGATAGGTCTGTAACTGTAACTACTTCAGGGCTGTGTTAAGGAATGGTCAGGAGACCGGGATTCTGCAGGTCTATCTGAGTGTAGTGGAGTTTATGCTCCCACCCAGTTCTCTGCTTGTCTGTTCGCTGCTACACAGCCAGCCCAGGCACACGGAGGCACTGGTGGCGCTGTGGAGCTATGTTAGGTGGCTAGAGAGGGCACTCCTTTCATTGGCTATTTGCTGCCCACCCCATTCCCTTGGCACCCCTTCATCCCCCTGAAATCCCAAACCACAGTGTGGAACCCTGAGGGTGTCAGGAAGCCCCAAATTTTCTGGCAATGTTTTCCTCAGGGGGGTGGAGTAGGAATTCCAGAAGGAACTGTGGCAAGGCCAAGCCCTGTGAGCTTCGAGAAGGCCCCAGAGTCTGGCTGGGTCCGGTCTGAAAGCTAAACAGGGTGTGTGGGCCGGGCACAGAGAGCCGCAGGTGCGAGAGAGGCCTCACTTGGCGCTGACTTTCCCACTCCTTTCCCGAGGCTCCCAGGGGCTAAATGGCCTTGAGCCTCCTGGGGCCTGGGGCTCCTCAGCAGTGAAGTTCAGATACTCCCACCTTCTTCTCAGCTTGTTCTGGGGCACAAAGGAGAGAGATGGGGTGTCTCTATGTCTCTAGGAAATAGACGCAAGAGGTTGTTGATTTTCCCTCAAAATGTGGCAGAGCTTGGAGAACTGTGCCAAAAGCTGGACGATTGTGTGTAAAACGACCACTCCTGGAATTATGCTAAAAGAAATAAGTCAGAAGACGAAATGCAAATACTGTGTCACTGATACGGAGAATATTGAGAAACAAAACAAAGGTTCAGACAAAACCAAACCAAAACCCAAACCCTAGAAATCTGACCGCAGAACTGAGGCTGCTAGAGGTGGAGGGAGAGAGTGGAGAGCAGGGTAGGAGGGCACCCAAGGCCTATGGCGGAGGACTGTGGGTGCCTTGGTGGTGGGTGTCGTGTGGTAACACACATCTGAAGAGGTGCGAACCTGGGCATCTGCGTCACATACAGCCCCGTAAGCCAACGCCACCTCAATGAAAGTAAAACAAAATGTCCCTGTGTTAGGCATGATGCCTCTAGTACCGCTGAGGTTCAGAGTTCACTGAACCAGTTAACCCAGAGGGAGGTGGGCACCCACTGCAGACGTCAGACTGTCTTTCCTGTCTGACAGGGTCAGTCACACCCTTGAGACCAAAGGAGCGAGGCTGTTGTGGTGAGTCCTCTTGGCTCCATTCTAATGGACCTAACCCCCACAATCCTGCCACCCCACCCGACCCCCCCACCACCTGTGCCATGACAGCTCCTGGGACTTCACTGCCCCTGTGTGGGTCCTGATTGCTGTCTGTTTTGGCCTCTGGAAATGCCTGGAAGGTGAAGTTGAAGGCCCTGTGTGGGGGTGTGTGTGTGGGTGTGTGTGTCACCTCAGTTGGGCTATGTTATGGGCTGAACTGTGTCCTTGAATTCACTTTGAAGTCCTGTGCTCCTGCCACTTCAGATTTTGACTATATTTGGAGAAGGTCTTTACAAGAGTTGAGGTAAGACCTCACTAGGGTAGACCCTTGACCAATGGGACTATGTCCTCATAAGAAGGGGAGACTAGGACACAGACTTGCATGGAGTGAAGACACGGGGAGAAGATGGCCATCTATAAGTCAAAGACAGAAGCCTCAAAAGAAACCAGCCCTGCTGACACCTTGATGTTGGCCTTCCAGTCTCCAGGACTAGAAGAAAAGACATTGTTTTAGTTGCTCAGTCTGTGGTGCTTTGTCAGGCAGCCCTAGTGAAAAGACACAGGCTCAGACTCTTCCCCTGCTTTTTCCTCCTCCCCACTCCCCCCATGTTCCAGAAAGAGACAGGACACAACTCATGGAAGGGTCCAGCACTTTATTATAGTCACAGTACACGAGAGGGGGATCACTGAAGGCTTGTTAACCCGCTCCCCCAGGGAAGCCACAGGGAGTCATTCCCTTCTGCCAGGCCAAGCCAAACAGGAGGAAGGGGGCGAGGGCAGATTCCCCAAAGCGATGATTAAAAGCATAAACACAGATTTGATTTTGGTCCCAGCTTCACAATTTCTTAGCTGTGTGACCTTAGGCAAGTCTCTGAATCTCTCTGAACCTTGGCTTTCTCATCTGGGAACTGCAGCGAATGACAGAACCTACCTCACTGGGAGGCAGCGTCTGTGAAAGTGTTTAGCACAGTGCCTGGCGAGTCAAAAACAGCCGATGACCGGAAGCTGTTATTATAGTACTATCACTCTTAGCAAGTCCATGATCACGCCAGCTTTGGTTTCCGTTTATGATTTCAAACTTCATAAATATCTTCAAGGTAGCCTTTGGAAGGTAGTCTGAAACATGTGTGGGTATGACCTTGTGCCTGAGATTTTGGGTTCAGGCACTATGTCTACATCTCCATGAAAGCTCTGGGAAGGTGTTGCAAAAAGCTCCAGTACTGAACCTGGACCACTTCACACATTAGCAATCAGCTGGTTCACATATCCTAAGTTTCTTCAGAAAATCTTGTTTTTATGCTTTTAGTTTTGGCCTTTCACTAAGAAACTGCCCTAGGAGCCTGAACTTGGAATCAATTCTGGCTCTACCTTTTGCCGTGAGTGATCTTGGGCAGGTCACGCCACCTGCCTAAGCCTCACACCAACCTAGCCGACCTTTTGGGAGCTTTTAGGATGAAACCAGACTGTGAAAGTAAAAGTCAACTGTGGAAGCATCATCTGTAGCAGATGAGAAAGAAGCTGACGTGGTCACAGGCTCAAAAGGAATCGGGTGCGCGCGTACGTGCGTGCGTGCGTGCGTGCGTGCGTGACAGCCCATATGCCTGAAGGGGGTCGAAGCAGGTGGCGCCACCAGAGGGCGCGCTGAACTTTTAGATTCTCTCCACCTTAAAAAACATTTCATTTTCTGTGGCTGCATTCCAAATCGAACTAAGACTTATGGTTTTCAGTTTACCTAACTGATATAATAAACTTCTAAGTAAATTCCTGAGGTTTCTTAGTTTATCAATAACAGCGTGGACATGCTGTTGTGGCCCCCGCCACACAGCAGACTGGAACTTGGGGTCAGGGCAGGATGGCGACAGGAAGAAATTCATGGGTACTGTGTCCTGATGCAACCACCGCTCAGCCGAGAGCCTGGACAAATTCCCAAGAGTGCGACCGTGGTGACGTTCCCACATCCAGCCTCATGGGGACGTTGCAAAATGGACAAGTGGAAAGAAAAGCAACTTAAAGGTCAAGAACACAATCTGCAGGCCCTCTTACCTCCAGTGCGTAGTCTTCCACTTGACCCTCACCCGTGCTGGAGCCGAGGCTGCACGGGGACAGCTCTGGGATGGGGGAGGTGAATCCAGCTGTTAAACCATGACCTCAAGAACAGTATTTCCAGGAATCCCCATCTTAGCATCTAAGGGATTCCTGGGAAAACTGGACCGTGAGGACAAGGTGAGAATGTGGCCTTCAGCACCAAAGCCTGCCATGTCCCTAAGGGCCAGCCGGGGTCTGCACCCAGCCCCCTCTGCAGACGTCAGCACGGGGTGTGGCTGATGGCTCCTGGAGGAGCAGCTGGAACTTCAAGGGCTCTGGAAAGTACCTTCTCTGTAGTCAAAGGCCATGATGTTGACCAGAAGCTGTCTAACATCTCCGACCCCCTCCCCAAGATAGTGATGGTCGGCTGGATTCTGGAGTCCCCAGCCAGAGGGAGGATTTTCCTCTAAAACCATTTGGGGGCCTCCCTGGTGGCGCAGCGGTTAAGCGCTGCGCTGTGGAGCTGTTGGCAGCAGCGATGCGAGTTCGACGCCCGGCCGGGGAGAATCCCATATGGTGCGGCAGACCTCTCCTGCCTCGCCCTCTGCTCCCCTCAGCAGTGTATTTCTGATCTGCCTGTTCTGCTCCCCACTCTGTCTCTGGTGAACCCTCTCGCCGCCCCACGCCTCTGGCCTGTACCCCAACTTGTATATATAAATAAAAAAAAATAAATAAAAATAAATCTTTAAAAAAAAATAATAAAACCATTTGGGTAGATAGTTTTGGTTCCCAGTCTCTGTTCGGCAGCTTCCTTGCTGGTGACCTCTACCAAGTCACGTCACCTTCAAAATGGAGCCATATGGGACTTTCTGGATAAGGTGAGATAGATACAACTCGGGGCACAGGGGGAGTGGTGCTCAGGAGGAAGAAAGTCCATAGGATTAAGGAAAGTGTCTGGGCCTGTCTTGGCTAAAAGCAACCCAAGGTGTAAGGACAAGACCGGAGAAGGATTTATTATATTTTCTTCCTGCTCCCCAGCCCCAGATCCCCAAATCAGGTGCAATGGATCAGAACATGGATTGACGGCAGACAGATTAGGCCACCCCCATCTCAACACCATCAATATGTGCCCTTGGGTGACATGATTAGCTGAGCCTCTTTGTCATCTGTAAAATGGGTCAATAACAGCGGCCACCTCCCAAGCTTGGTGGCAGGTCAATTATATGGCACTTAACGCCATGATTCTCCTCTGCTGTTCCTTGCCTGTCTGAAGCTTCTGAGGGACCAGACATCTGTGAGATGCCTAGATGAAGTTAGGGAACAGCCTGAGGCCAAGGTTAGGAACCCAAAGAGCAAGGCCCTACTCAAAGCCCAGGACTTTTGTCTTTAGGGTTGAAAGGGATTTTAGGAATTATCCTATCCGCATACCACAGCCGGGTGTCAGCTCTTGATCACAAACAGTGACTATCCAGGACTTAGTGTTGAGAAGATTCTGAAGCTGCCTCTCAACAGTTTACACCTTGAATTATCGGCCTGCCATAGGCTCAGAAGGAGAAAGCGGAGGCGGGGAGTCTGGTGGCAGGGGTCTGAGAACTTGCTTAGAAGTTGCAGCTGATGGTTTGGAGACTGGAAACACTCCGTCCTTCCTGGTGCCCTCAAGCAGCTCTGCCGCTTCCGGCTCCCAGGCTGCTGCGGCCGCAGAATGCTTCTCCCTTCCTGAGCTACAGTGCTTCATCTCAGACTCCCAGCTGACCAGAGATGCAGCACTGCACCGCAGGCTGGGAGACAGGCGCCGCACTCCGCAGGGACACCATCCTAGGCAGAGAAGGGCGTTAGAGGGGCTCCCCTCCAGCTCAGAGACCTCCCGCTGTGACGCCGCCAAGTTTCCCATCCCTGGCCAAATCCTCTGGGGCCAACCCGCAACTTTCCCTTTTTTTCCTTAAAAAACATCAGCCCAACTTACTGTGATAGCACCCGTTTGAAGTGTGTAGTGGAATGGCTGCAAGTTACAAGCCTCAGTCCATTTTAGAACATTTCATCTTTTCAAAAAGAAACCTCTCACCCTTCAACCCCTTCTAGTCCCTCAACAGCCCCAGCCCTGGGCCTAGACCACTCTCTCTCTCTAGAGAGCTGCCTGTTCTAGGCTTTTCAATAAATGGAATCATCCTCTGGGCTGACCCCTTGTCCCATCTTTATATTTGGCGCGTGCCAGCCAAACAGCGCTTTCAGGGGACCTGATATTTTATGTCATTAAACATTTGCCTCGGCCCCTTCCTGGTCTCCTTATTCACACCAACTAAACCCCAGTTTCTACCCTCCTCACAGAATGACTTTTCAGAGTGCAAATATGGTCATGTCTTCCCTGTTTAAAATTTGAAAGGGCTCTACTACCCTCTGACTGATTTCAGGAACCCTCACCAAAGGCCAAGCATAAAGATGGAACATGGGGTCAGCCCAACTGGCACCAGCCACTTCTTCCTGAGGGTCACCGCCTGTTCTTCCACTCCTCTAGGGAGTCCTATACCTGTCACCTCAGGGCTTCCCAGGTGCCATGCTGCTTCCTCACTTTACTCCCCTGCAGCCTCCTCTACATAGGCTTAGTTGCTACTCAAACACCACCTCTGGAAAGCCCTCCTAGATTTCCTCAGACAGCCTGGTCCTCATCAATCCTATGCCCACTTGCTAACCCCTTCCCACTCTGGGGATATAGTTTTTGTTGATGACCACCTTCACTTGTCAACAGCTCACTTCCCCTGTGAGGAAAGAGACCCCATACTCACCACTGAGACCAGGGCCAGGTGGTACAGACCCCAAAAAGTCAGCAGCTGAGTGGCTGCATCGCTCCTTGCCTTAGCTCTCTGGTGTTGGAGCTATTTGCATCAGGGCTGGCTGGACTAGATCTTTGGTTCCTAAGGACAGCACCTACACCTTGTTAAAATATTTTTGGGAGGGGAGCTTCAGGGTCTTGCTGAGACCTCTGCACATGAGGCTGGACACTGGTGGATGAACAAAGGGCCACGGAGATAAGCTTCCCGAGACCTGCCTTGAGTGGGCACCTCTGATGGGCAGGCCGAGCCCTCTCCACTTCTCTTGCTCCCCCTGGATCTCAGGGCAGCCCCAGGGGAGCCTCTTTCCTTGCTGGATGCCTGTCAGGGGGACCTGAAGAGTAAAGGGGGGTGGGCAGCCATTCCTCAGGGCAGGAAGAGAGCAGGGATAACACACACATCCTGATAAATCAAGTGTTTCCCAGCAGAAACCTGAAATAAGCCCAATCTGAATTGTGGGAACAGTGGGGGGAGTTTTCTACTGGTCTGCCCCTTGGGTCAGCTCAGCCTTGATGGCTTCTGAGGGGAGTGCTCCTTCCCAAGGGATTCTCAGCCAAGAACTGCCTCCCTCCACCCGGGAGTGCTCTCGGAGGAACTCTTCACACTGCAGTTGGCAGGGGAGAGATTCCCGCATCAAGACCACCATAGGGCCCTAGACAGCCTGCCAGCTGCTGACTCCCCTTGGAGGGCGCCTCCCACCGTGTGAGAGGAACAGTTGCCCAACTGCTATGAAGCCAGAGAGGGTGGTCCTGAACAAGTGAGGCTTGCTGTAAGGGCCCCCTGCGCGAGCGAGCTCAGATGGCTGTTTGCGAAGCCCCTCACCTCTCCGCCTTCTGCTTCCTAGGGGCGAGCAAAGAGTTAGCACCAAGTCACACGGAAGACAGCCTCTCGGTTTGCCTTCAGTCACTTGGTTCCTTAGGGAAACTCCCCAGTGCCGAGCTGTCCTGTCTCTGACACCCCACACAGGACCAGGGTCAAGGGGGGTAACGTTGCTTCATTTTCACTGTCCTCATGCTTACCTTTTCCTTCTTATGGACAGAGTCAATTTTTCACTTATGGTTGCCATTTATATTTAGGTATTACAAATGGCCCTTAAATTTCTAATTAGTATGATTGCCTAAAGATTTGGCAAAAAAATAAAAGGGGGCATCCAGGCAATTGCAGTTTGGGAAAATGTACCCAATGAACCTTCAGAACAGCTGGTGCCAATGGGCAGGCAATGCAGCTGTTCCACCACAGGGAGTGTTAGTACCTCCAGGGCAGGGAGGGCTAGCTCCCTTCTCCGCTTGAGGACTGAGAAGGGGAGGAGACTGTCCCAGGGTCCCAGCCTAGTCCAGCCAGCGGAGTTGAGGCTGGTTTCCAGTACATCTGGGCTTAAAATACTGCTGCAAAGAGCATCTCCCCTGGGTGTAGACACTGGAAGTGGGGGAAGGCAGGCCCTTCCTGTGGGAGAGGCTGACCCAGGAAGGAGGTTGAGGTGAGGTCTTTGACCAGGGGAAGGCATTTGTTCCATCTCCCCCGTGCCTATAGGCTGCCTAGTTCTGTTTCTTTGTATCTAGAAAAATCAGTAGGATGCTGAAAACACTAAGGGCCATTTATTGAATGCTTTAACTTTCCTGCAGGGTTCTGTGGGAAGGGGATCTTCCAAGCATGGAGTTAGGAGCCGAGCTGGGATTCCTGGCTCGGAATAGTCAACTCATTTTAACCTTTCTGCCATGTGTTCCATCCCCTGCCCAATCTACCAGTCCTTTCTGTTTGGGACAGAGTCTAATTCTACCTGTCCATTTAGCAAACCCAGCACGTCTGGGGTACACAGAACTGACCCTGACGTGGTCCTTGCCCTGGAGAGGCAGTCAGCCTAAGGAGGAAGGAAATACTTCTGGCAAGGTGAATAGGGGGCAGACCAAAATGGCATAAGAGCAAACCGACAAAGGAAGCCAAGGGCATAGACTAAGAGGGCCCACTGCCAAGGGGAGCTGGGTGGGCTTCCTGGAGGAGGAGGTTGTGCAGCTGAGAGGAGGCACAGAGGTACAGCAAGGGTGTCCTTCTGGCTCTCTCGTTCAGGAATACTTCCCATGGTCTGGTGTTCTCACAGGGCTGGGCCTCACCCCTAGTCTTTTGCAATTGAGGGACTCCTTGAGAAGGGGATAGGGAGCCCATCTCACCCTCTTACCCCACAGGAAGCTTCTTTCCTCTGGATTCCCAGTCAGAAGATAGGGAGATACTCACTGTTCTGCTCTAGGCCCGGTCACTTAGGAGAGCCAGGTCCTATCCCCAACTGGCGTGGCCCCTCTCTCTGTGGCTCCTACCTCCTGTCACAGGAGGCAGTGGGGGTTGGCCTGGGATTCTTACCTGGCAGGCACGGTGCTCGGAGTGGGCAGACAGCCTGGGCACTGCCTCTGGAGGGAAAGTCGCGGCGCCTGGAACCTCTGCCTTCTGTCGGCAAGCTCTGAGAAGCTGGGCAGGAGAAAATAAACAGTGTCTGGGTTTTCTCCCCAGGTCTGAGCAAGGAGGCCTCCTTGGCTCCTTTCCTTATATGGCCAGGCTGCTCGGGCTGGGAGCCGCGCTGGCTCCCCACCTTCTGCACAGAGAACTGGGGGCCACTGCTCATTTCCTGGGACTCTGCCGAGTCTGGGGCAGGGCTGAAGGTGGTCGGACCCAGGACATGGCCCGGAGTCACCTATGCCACCTGTTGGCTTCTGGGCTGTTTGGGTGTGGCGGATGGGAGGGCTTATATTAAGATGAAGGGTCGGGGAGGAGGAATACCCCAAGAGGGGGGGCTCCACCTAGCCCTGACTTGCTCCCCAACTCACGATGTGTCCTTGGTCAGGCCCTTTCCCTTTGGGCCTGTGGAACGAGAGTATGTGTGGACAGTATAATTAGTCCTCACAGTCAGCTCTATGAGGTAGGGGCTTTTGTGTCCTCGTTTTACAGAAGGGAAAACAGGCTGGAGAAGCTCGTAACTGCACTATCGCTCCCCAGCTCTCCTGTCTCCAGGGAGCAAGACAGTATTGAACTCACTTCAGCAGCGGAGTCGAAGGGCTGATTGCTAAGGCCTCTCTTGGTGTTAACATTTGACCGTATTTATGCTGAATGCTGGAGGCCCAGGGAGGCAGGGAGGCCCAGGGCCTCCTGGAGGCCTCCTGGTGACCCAGCCCACTGGAGACTTGTGTTAAGCAGTGGGGCAGTGGCTGTAAGTGAATCCTCTTGTGTCCCCAGTGTCCTACATAGGGCTCGGGAAAGGGACATCACGGAGTGGGCCTCAGTAGTCACATCTGTAGTAGGGGTACAGTCTCTAAGCCCCAGGCAGCGCAAGGATGAAACAAGATAGTAGATGAGAAAGCCCTGAGGTGCCTCCTTCAAGATGCCACTGTCTTTCTGCTCACAAGCTTCTTGTCTCAAAAGTGCTGCCTGTGTCTGACCCCCAGGCCTTTGTCTCCCAAGTTGACCAATCCCTGCTTAGCTCAGTTGTGGGACAGCAATCAGGGCTGGCTATGGGAGGGCCTGGGCCCGGCTCAGGCCTCTGGCGGCAGTGACCGTGGGAGAGCCTGCGGGAGGGGCGGGCAGGAGGGGAGGCGGGGGAGGGTTGCTGGGAACAGTTCAGAATTGAGCCTCGCACAAGCACGAACATCCTGTGTGCTCTCGAGCTGCCCTGGAACCCCCTCAGCCCATCCATCATAGTGGCATGCTCTCAGGCCCGGGCCCTCTTCCTGGGCCGGGTGGAGTGTGGGGGCCGGGACAGCTGTCAGCGCAAGGAGAGACTGCAGCTGGCAGCCCTGCGCAGTGTCAAGGCCGGACGGTGGGGGGAGGAGGCGTCTGCTGCCCCCTTAATCCAATTTGTTTGGGCCGGTCTCTGAGGCTCGTTGGTTATCGAGTGAGGCCAACTGTGTGTGCTGTGCTGGGATGCACGTTTGCACACACGTGTGGGGTAAGCAGAGGTGAACAGGTGTGCCGTGTTACGTAAATCAAGCCTGGGCCTCGTCCCCTGTCCCTGGGTGACAGTTCCTTGCTGGAGCCTGCCTGCACTCCTTTCGCCTCGGCTCACCTCCAAATCCACCACTTTTTCCGATCTCATGGGACCTGAGGTCAGAACCCCCCTTAACAACTGTGCAATGCTGAGTGCATTCCTTCCCTCTCTGGGCCACAGTTTCTCCACCTGGCTTATGGAGCAGGGTGAAAACAACCCATAGAGTTTCTTGAGCTTCGTCATACACGCGCCTGCCCCTGGGCCCTTCCAAAGCCCCGCGCTGGTTCTGTTATCACGGGCTCCCGCAAGCCTGGGTCTTCCTGTCTCCAGAGTCCTTCCCTTCTAAGGTTTCCTTCTTCCCGGGGCAGTTGCCAACACCCTTCACACCAAGTCCTTTATGCTCCAATTTTGCATGACCAGCTTGTAGGGAGCACACAGTGGGGGGAGTTCTGGGCTCCCTGTTGGTTTCCCCTTTTCTGGGTGATTCTGAGCATCAGGGTGGGAGATTTTCCTGAGGGACCAGCTGACTGCAGGAGCCGCTGCCATGGGGTGGGGTGGGCTGTAGGCTGGGGAGACACTCACTGTTCTGCTCTAGGCCCCAGTGCCTGCCCCTCGGGTCCTCGGGGTCCTGCCCTGCGGTGCTTGTTCCTCCAAGTTGGGATTGTGGGGTGGCCCCTGCTGGCCAGTGCCCTTACCTAAAAGGAACAAAAACACCACCTGTTAGAAGGGTACTGGAGTGCCCCAGAAGGATACTGGTGTGTCCTGTGGCCAGACCCCTGGTCTTTTTGGGTCCTGGCCAGGCTGTCAGGTGCCGAGGGATTGAGGATGGGCCTGAGCTGCTGCTGGGTCCTCAGAAGGGGCATCAGGATGACTTCTGAGTGATGCCACACTCCAAGAGCACACCCTGTCTGATCAGCGAGAAGGACGGGTCTGGAAGGAAACTTCCCTCTGACCTGCAGCCCCCACCTTCAGCCTCACACCCTGGCAAGGAGCTATTTGGGGGTTGACTGGAACCTGCAGTTAACATGGAGGCCACAGAGGGGACAGCCCTGGGGCCACCTGTGACCCATTTCCCAGCACAGGGAAAATGCTTCTTATGATGGCAGAAACACTGGAGCCAGAGACAGGAAGAAGTCTCCCCGCCCGCTCACGGCCCTTCCAAGAGCCTGCAGAGTGCCCTGGCTCCCGCCAGCCGTATCAGAGCCCAACTCGAGCTCTGGGCTACCCACACAGTCCAGTCTCCTGAGCTGGGCATCGGCTAGCTGGAGGAGCACAAAGCAAAGCACACGTGGTCATGGTCATTGCAAAAGCCACTGTGCCCTCTCCAGGCCTTGCGATTTCCAAGAAACAGGAGCGGTGGGGGACGGGCCACATCTGTGAGCCAGATGGCACCGCAGCGGGAGAGGGGCCGAGGGCTGAGCCTAGGCGGGCGCACTACCAGGACCATGCCCTCCTTTGGCAGGGGCTTCCTTGCCCACACCCCTTCGTCAGCTTGCTCGGTCAGGAGCAGCGTGCAGCTTGGACTCCCCGCGGGCTCTGGGTTGGAAAGAATGAAGAAGACTCAGGTCCTGGAGCAGGCAGAGCCGCAGTTGGGTCTCGTGCCCAGCTCTTGCCAGCTGTGTGACCCAGAGCTGGGGACGCCCGTCTCCCAGCCTTGGCTTGTTTGTCCAGGTTTACTAACAGGTAGACATTGAGGGCAAAGGTGGCATGGGCACACAGCATGCCTGGTGCAAACGGTGGCAGTTTCCATCACAGCTACAGGGCTGGGCCCGCAGTGAGGCCCAGGCGTGGGGGGTCGAGGAGAGGCAGGAAGGACGAGGGCAAAGGTCTGACAAGGAGATGTGGACTCTGGCGGTGTTGCCACCGCGAGGGGTCCTTCCCCAGTCTCCTCCATTGCTCGCCTTTTCTGGGCTGCAGTTCCCAGAGCACCCTCCCACCCCTTTGACACCCGGCTGAGTTCACCAGCCTCACACGCTCCCTACTTCCTCCCCAGGGAAGGTCCTGCTGGGGACTTTTGAGCAAGCCCTGGGAACGTTGTTGGAGGCTGAAACAAGAGCAATGCAGGAAAAAAAGGAAGAAGGGAAAGGAAGGGGCCCAGGACTAGAATCCTGCAGCTCAAGATGGCTGGGGTGGGGACCAGTGTCCCTGTGGCTCCCCATCATCCTGGCCATCCGGGGCGGACAAACTGGGACAACAGTGACAACGATAATAGCCACCACCTCGCAACGGGCTGTGTCCCGGGCTCTTTGGGACACGCTGGGGCTGTAAAGATACCGGTGCCTTCCCCAGTGCACCCCACACTGACTGGAAGTTCATTCACATAGATTTTTCTCACCTGATCCTCACATCACTTAGGAGGTAACTACCACTGTCATCCCCATTTCACAGATGAGGAGCCAGGAGCCCCAGAGGTGACTGCACTGCCTCCAGGTTGCACAGCGCAGCAATACCAAGACCAGATTGGTTCTGACACCCCAAGTTGCATGTTCACATCCCCCAAGCCCCCAAGCCCAGGCTATTATTCGTGGTGCCATTTTCACGGGGTCACAATACAAGTCAGTATCTCATAGCATTTTTTCAGGCATGTGTTAGTTTTCTGGAAAGGGATTTCTGAACAGAGACGGCATTTTCAGTATAAGTGGAAGCTATGTGGGCTACATAGGATCACTAGTTTCCGGAAACAAAGGGGGCCCCCATTTTAGTTGTTGCTACGACCTTTCTCCCCATGGTATTTCTCCCTTGCATACTGTTTTTGTTTTAAACCATGATGAAGGAATTGGTCTCCCCTTGTTCTGTTGCAAAGTACAACACACTTTGCAAAGAACTGGGATCGCCAGGTTTCTGAGGGCTTTGTTGGCCTGGCAATGCTTTCTGGAGAATACAGATGTTGGTTTCTTCTGGACTGTGCCGGAAGGACGGGCAGCAGGCTATGCGCTAGGCCTCCTGCAGACATGCTGTGTGTGATTATGTACAAATCCTTCCCTCTCTGGGCCTCCCCACTGTGTGACCCCGGCCTGGTAGCCAGGGTCCTCTCAGGAAGGGCTCGACCCCATCCTTTCCCCCAGTGTGAGGGTCAATGTGAAGGCAAATGGTCTCTGTGGATCTCTGGAGAGATGGGGCATGGAGGGTTGGGGCTGGACCCCCAACCCCCAGCACCCCATTGTCTTTGCCCTGAACCACTCCTGCCGCTAAGCTCCGAGCAGGCCCTGGGGCGCTTGCGGATGTTCTCCAGCAGCACTTGAGGTCTCAGAACACTGGGCTGGATCACCTAGTTTTGCCCAGTGTTCAGATGGGGAAACTGAGGCCTGGAGAGAAGAAGCCAGAGCCCAGAGCGATCTGTCAGTTAGCAGCCCAGCTGGGACTGATCCCTTCTATTCACTGCAGAAGCCTAATCAGTCAGATCTTAACAAAGGGCCTGGAGGAAGGAGGGAGAGAGGAGGGCCTTTACGTTCCTTTGACTTTGAAGATGGAATAATCATGACTTCCTTTTCCAAATATCTTTTGGCCCTTCCTAGAACCAGATGGCGGATGTTTGGAGTTCATGTTGTAAACAGTGTTTAGGAAGGGAGTGGGGGTGCAGATGTGTTACTTTCTCCAACCACCAAAAACAAGAGCTGGGAGAGGGGGTGGGGGAGGGGAGCAGACCCTGAGCAGATTTGAGGAAAAGGAAGAAGTGAGGGGGGAAGATGAAAGAAGAGGACCAAGCAGGAGAGGAGAGGGAAGGAAAAAGGAAGAGAGATTGATGGAGGGAGAGCGAGAGCAGGACAGAAGGAGGCAGGAGGGCGGAGAGGGAGAAGAGGAGAAGGTGGGTGGGGGAGTGGGAAGGGGCTCCCTGGGTACAGGCTCAGACAAGTTCCATCTTGAGCTTAGGAGCAAACCCTTGAGTTTTCTAAAAATAGCTCAGCCTTCCCCCAACGGGGCTGGCAGCAGGACCTGCAGCCCGTGCTTGCCCTTTTATGGTAAGAAAAATCCAGATGGGCAGAAGGGGAGCTGGGCCAGTCTGCAGCTCTGGATGAAGCCCGGCCTGGGGCTGGGGCTGGGGCTGGGGCTGGGTGCGTGTGACCTGGTGGGATTTCCTGGCCTGGGTAACCCCACCGCTGAGGAGTCGGGCTGAGGTGGGTGTCAGCAGGGGCCACACCAGAAAGCCCCGAGGTCCTGGCAGAGCCCCAGTGTTGGGGTGGGAGTGGTCCCAGAGACATCTGGTGTCCCCTCTCTCCCTGTTTCATAGAAGAAACAGTTCCAGAGTCGGAAAGAGCATAGGTTTCCCATGTGGTTTGAAGTACCACGGTCAATCGGTGCCAGCCCGTGTGGCTCACATTTTCCCGGAGGGCAGTGTGCTCAGTGGAGAGAGCGCTGGGTGGGCAGTTAGGAGACTCAAGGCCATTTCCAGTTTGTCCATACCTTGCCGGGTGACCTTGAACAATCTGCTGAACCTCTCTAGTCTCAGATTCCTTCCTCAGGTGATCTATGGGCCTCCCAGCTCTTTGCCTCTCTGGGGCTCTCCAGACTTGAAAAGCAAAGCTTGGGCATAGAGGACACCACTCCCAGCGAGGGGGATACACAGATTGCTGTTATCTTCCAGAGCCTGGCCCAGTACCTGTGCAAGGCACAGCCCAGATGGGCAGAGAGGCCCCATAGGGCGCAGAGGCACATCCTGGATGGGATCTGTGATAGTACACTGAGGACAACGAAGGCCTCTTGCTCAAGGCCAGAGGAAGGGTTGGGGAAGAGCCAGGAATGGAACCAAGTGCTTCCCCTCCCAGCTTCACTCTACTCAGCAGGAGGCCGCCCATCTGCAGACAGCTTTGGGTACCAGCTCTGCCCAGAAAAAAGGCCTTCTCAGGCAGAGCAGCCAAAACTCAAGACAGGGCATCAATCTGACTGTCTCTTGGAGATGTTTTGTCCTGACTGGCTATCCCCCCTTCCTCTGTTCCCAACCCTGGGCTGCGAGGAACATACCATGGTCCTCATCTTTGGCTGGAAGGAGGGAAGAGGCACAAAATGTTGCGCAGGGCCGGGCGGCTACTGCAGCTTCTCCCTGCTACCTGCTTCGGGCCTGCATCTGTGACACAAGGAGAGAGGCAGGCCCGGCGCTCTCGCAGGCCCAGCGCTCTCGAACGTCGCCCTCAGCTCTGGTGGGACTGTGACGCTGAGTCATCAGACTAGGACTCAGGTCAGGAATATTTATTTAGCATTTAGCAGGATCGCAGGGTGAAGTAGATGGATATGCAAATGCTCCAGGGCTTTACAGGGTCAGTGTGAGGCAGGGTCCCCGCGCCCAGGTTTCCTGGAAGCCCCAACTCCCAGATCCTTCTTTCTTTATTCTGGGAGCTTGAGTGGCCTCTCTAGCCGCAGTTTGCAGCGGGGCTCGGGCAGCGCTGACCCTGCGTGGCCAGGAAGGCCGCTGACCTGGGGAACGCTCCTGTCTGCTGCTCAGGGCCCCGCCGGGCCCTGTTAGCGCCTTGACTTGGCCCTTCCCTCACACCACCCTGCTCCTCAGGCTCCCATCCCCCACTTCCCACTCTGTCTTGCTGGGACTCCACTCAAGAGGCTTGCTTCCCTCTTCCAGCCTCCTGTGACACCTCCACCCACCACTGGGGGAGGGGGACAGGAAAGAAAGGGGGACAAAAATAAAGCATCTTGGTCTAAATTGGAAGCTTCCCTGTGGCCCTCTCGGAATTTCCATGTACTCGGGGGCGTGTGAACAGAGCTCCCAGGGCCCCTGGCCCCTCTGCCTCATTCCTGCCGGGTGGAAGGCCACGGGCTCAATGTTCCCTGGGGACCCAGCGTCACAAACAGGCTCCAGGTCTGCAGGTCAGGCCTGGCGCTCCCTGGGAAGGGCAGAGGCAGCAGTGGGGTGAAAGGAAGTGGGGGGGAGTGGAGGCCCCTCGAGGCCCCTGTGTGAAGTCAGGGCAGAGCTGATATCATGCCTGGCTGGGAATCTGACATCCAGGCAGAGGGGTTCAGCCCCCTGAGACCGTCCCAAGGCAGCTGGAGCTGTGATGTGGAGGCCAGGCTGCTGGCGGGGAAAGCCTCGAGGCCCAGCCTCCTCTCCAGCTGACTTCTCTCTGCACGTCCCGGCTAAGCTGGCATCCTCTGGTGAAGGAGGCCCCACTACTTTCAAACCGCCCCCATCCTCTTTTGACAGACCTTTGGAGACACCCCCTAATATCCTGCTGACATGGTATCTCTGAAGTCCCTGCTCCCCAAAAAGCTCTTCCGAGGTTTGTAGATGGTAACTGCAGCCCCCAGAATCCTACTCCTCCTAGTACCCCCAGGATCCCCTATTCTCGTTGCTTGACAGCTTGAATCACCAAAGCCCAAGTTCCCAGCTCTCTCCCCTGTGTTGGGCCTGTTGGTGTTCTGGGGAAGAGGGCAAACTGGCTCTACACAGGGGCTCCCTCTGGAGACAGCCCTCTATCACCAGGCCTTTCCTACTCTGCCAGCCTCAAATCCCACTGAGCTTCTAGACCAGTTCTCCATTCCAGCCGGACAGGCTTGTTTGTTGTTCGAGAAAGGTCTTCCCAGTGCCCTCTCCACAGCTTTGTACGCAGGGCTCTCCACCCGGAATGCTTTCTCCCTTCGTGTCGACCCCCTCGCCAGCATCTGCTGTCACATGGGTGATCTGGGATGTCCTCTTTTTGCTCCAAACAGGGCCCAAGGCTGGAGTGTGGATGTTCGCCAGAGCATTAGCCTGTTTCTTTCCCTTTCTCCCCATCTTCTTCCACTTCTCTCAGATACCCTTGAACTTTGTGGGCTCCGACCAGGCTGACCAGTGGCTTCTGAGCCTGGTAGTCCAGCCAGTGGTGGTGTCTCGGCCACGGTGGATGCCACCTGGTGGTGGCAGCCTCCTTCTGGACGCTTCACCCTGTCCCTGTTTCCCTGAAGGCAGAAGAGGAGGGTGTGGGGTGGGCCCCAGGGGCAGCGAGCAGGGGCCCTGATAAGCTGGCAGGGTGCAGTGTGTTGTCCACTTTGAGGTTTTTCATCTCCCTCAGAGCAAGACTTTAGTCAGAAGAGGGGCTTGGAGGAGGGTCCCCTGCTTGTGATTGGTGTGGGCTCTTGGGTAGGAGCCAGGGCCAGGCTGCTTCCTTTGAAGGTCCTTTCCCCAAATCTTGGCTGGGCTGTGCCAGGCAAGGGGATTCTGGGACTGATGGGGCCTTAAGGGGGCCTAGTCTGGGAGGGGGCATCAGGCTTCAAGTGCCTGCTCCCCCAAATGTCAAAAGTGGGTCTTATCACTCAGGGTAAAACCAGAATGGGTTCCTGGTGGACTCACTGGGGTGTAAGTGTCTAGGTGCTGACATCAGCCAGGCCTGGGCTGGAGCCCTACCGTGGCCTCTTCAGAGCTGCCAGAGGGGTTTTGCACAAAAAGCTAAACCTCCCTGAGCCTCTGGGTTCCCAGAGGGGTAATGGACTTACCTCAGAGAGCAGTGGGTGAAGGGTTACTACTTGGGGAGACCTGATCTATGGCAACTGCTATTGTTGAAGGAACAAGGCAGTTTACCCCCTGGGTGGAGAGAAGACTTGGAGCCCCAGATTCCCTTCCCTCTGGAAGAAGCTGCCTTTAGCGATCACACTTCAGTAGTTACTTTTTATTGAGTTCTTAGAATGTGCCAGTGACTGTTCTAGGGCTCCCTGAGTTTTAACTCCCTTATCCAGACAACTCAATAACCTAATAAGACAGCTACTTTCTATCACAGTCAAGGCCACAAGGCAGATCTGGGATTCGAAACTATCTGATCCTCAAAGTCTGACTCCCACTGGCACCTTCCACTGCCAGCTGCAGCACCCCAGCCCACTGCGGCAGTGCTCTGGCCCCCCTGCTCCCCTTACCTGTACACAGGGATGCACCCACATCTGCAAGCCCTCTGGCTCTCGAGGCAGCCAGGCTTCCTAATCCAAACAAAACGATGCCTGATTTGAATTGGAGAAAAAGTTTCTGGTGGGGAAATGTTGCTGCCAACAAGCCTCTTTTGCAAGAGAGGAGGAGCCACCACTGCAGCTCCGGCTGCTAGTGTGTGTGTGTGTGTGTGTGTGTGTGTGTGTGTGTGTGTGTGTGTGCATGCGCGCGTGCGCACATGTGGTGAAGTCCTATGGGGTCTGTCTGGACAGGCCATTAGGAGGTGGCAGCCACTGTGGGTTCTTTCCCCTGGATTCCTGAAGATCATCCCTCTGGCGACCCCGGCTCGGACCCTGGCCTCTGCTGCTGCGGGCGGCGGCCACATGGGCTTCCCAGGGCCTCGGGCCCCCTGCCAGGTGACACATGGAAGGCAACTTCTAGGCACCCATGTGGACAGGCGCGTAGTGGCATTTTTACTTATTCCGTCCTTATATCCTTTATGAAACAAATCTGCTGTGTCAAATCTGTGTGTCAAATAAACACAAAGGCTTCAAGAAATCTGATCCTTTCAAGTGTTGTCCAGTAGGGGGGCCTCAGACACTGCCAGCAGGAGTGTAAGCTGGTTCAGTTGCTTTGGAGAGTCACCTGTGCTCCCTGCAAAGTCCGGGGCATGCGCCCCAGGAACTCCACAGTCCTTTCCAGACATAAAGCTGGAGACTCTGGCACTGTGCACCAGGGCAGTAGATGAGATGCTAACAACGATCGGGAACAGCCTTTATCATGACTCTTTGTGTGACCCCAGAAGAGTGTTTTCTTGGAAAATTGCAGATGGGGCCGGGCTAGGCATAGCCAGATGGGGAGGACCTCGCAGCCCACCTCTCCCAGCCCCTCAAGACTACTATGGGGAACCAGGCAGCCCCAAGACTCAGAGGGGGCCCAGGCCTTTCTGTTCCTCAGGACAGTTCTTCCCTGGACTGGCCAGATGGGGAAAGGGCTGACTTTGCCTGGGGTGGCTCCCAGGGAGCTGTGGCAAGCAAACCTTCTGTGCGGGACAATGGCGGGGAAAGACGGGCCTGGGAACTGATAGACTCGAGGTCAAGTTCTGACATGGCCACCCTCTTGGCTGCGGTGGGTCAGTGTGGAGTGGGCACCCTCCTCACTGCTCTCCGAGGTGCAGTAGCAGACATGTGTCTTAGAGTCGCTGACTGGGTTCATATCCCCCCTGCCACTTTCTGACTACAGTGATTTCCTTTCCTGTAAATTGAGAGTGTTTGAATAAGGCTGATGTTGGCCTCAGTAATACTGGAGGGTTAAATAAAAATGCAAGTGATTCAGGCCAGTACCTGGCCCATGAGGTGTCCTCCACCCATATCCCATCTCTCCCCCGCTTTAAAAAAAAAGATCTATTTATTTATGCATACAAGAACTGGGGTGTAGGCCAGAGGCACTGGGGTGTGTGTGAGAGGATTCACTAGAGACAGAGTGGGGATCAGAACAGGCAGAGTGACTAAAATACACTGCTGAGGGGAGCAGTGGGCGAGACAGGAGAGGTCTGCTGCGCCATGTGGGTCAGTTCCCTGGCTGGGGATCGAGCTCATGCTGAGGTGGCTCTGGATAGCTTCATAGTGCTGAGACTTAACCCCTACACCACCAGGGAGGCCCTATTCCGTCCCTTATTATAAGCCTGGGAAGCTCCAGGGTGGCCCAGGGGCTGGGCAGGAGACTCCCAGGGTAAAGAGCAGTGGCGGCGGCAGCAGGCACACATGTAGTTTCCAGGCTTAACTACTCACAACCTGCGCGACTAGGCCAGAACTCAACCTCTCTGCGTCTCAGTTTCCTTACCTATGCAGTGGGGATAAAGATTGCATCCACCTCACAGGGTGATTGTGAGGTATAAATGAATTAGTTTGTACAGGCCTTTCAGAGTGCTGGCCATCATGCTAAAAGCATAATTCTATTCGAACCCTATTACGGAGTCCTGGGCTGGTTCTGTTCCGGCTTGGCCATCAGCTGGCTGAGTTCTGTAGGTTCAGTGCCTCAGCTGTCTTTTCTGGGGTCCCAGGCTGTTTAGCAGCACAGCATTCTCAAAACTTCCTCATGCATGGGAACTCTTGCGCGGGGAGGTGTATGTGGGGCTAATGCAGGTTCCTGGGCTACACCCAAGAGCCCCTGTCATAGATGGCTGTGCTGCAGGTCACTGTGCTTTGGACGCACTTCCCACACCCACAACCACACCCACACCGTGCAGGAAAGGAGACCTCACCTAGCCCTTCAGGCATCTCAAATGAATTCCTCTTTGTGTCCCTTAAATTCCAACCTCTGGACTCATCTGTCCTGCCTCTTTTTGGATCTTGTTCTCACTTCAGCAACTCTGGATTCTCCGTGGCTGAATCTCATTCCAAGTTCACTCTCTAAATAGAGCCCAGGTCTTTCTGTCTCTCGAGAGGCGCGGGCACCAACCATAAAGTAACACCAACCCCGGTCACCTTGCTCTTAGGAGCACACGTCCCCAACTGCTCAGGACTATTCTTGACAAGTAAGGGAGGTCAGAGGCAAGACAACACCCATCTTACAGAGGAGGAAGCTGAGGCCCAGCGCTGGCAGGGAACTTGCTCAGGGTCACCTGTTGGGTAAAGCAACAAGCTAGAGCTGGACCCAGGCAGCTGGATTCCCAAATCTCCCTTTGGGCCATGGCGGTTTTAGGTCTTGTGTGACCAGGGCCGGGGTGAGGTGCTGGCAGGCCAGTGCCGGAGGACTGTGTCCATTCTGGGCCCCACATGAGGGCAGAGCAAGCTCAAAACAACAGTGCCTGCGCAGCTTCCAGCCTGGAACCCAGGCCTCTGCTTCTACTAACCCTACCTCCCACGGGGCAGTCACAAGTCCCCTACCCTCTGCTGTGTCCCCACCACTGCACCCCTGAAGCCCTCTGCTGTCTTTTTCGTTCCCATCTATCTCCAAGGCCTTGCACCTCTGGGTCCAGGGACCAGCCCTTCCCTACCAGTCTGTGTCGCAGTTGCTGGGCCTGTACCCCTCTAGCTGGCCTACAGCTAGAGGCCCTTTAATCCCTCTCTATCACTAGACCTTCATCCCCCGCCCCGCCCCAAAACTCCTATGAACTTTTGGTACCTGCCCATGTAGATGCAAAGCCCATAGCCGAAGGGCAGACTCGGCTCAGGCCCTCCTGGATGACCTTCCCAGCCCTGGCGGCGCTTCAGGCTCAAATAGGGCTCAGAAGCTACACCCTGCAGAGACCACGTTGTCCAACGGTGTCCTCGTACAGTTGGGGAAACTGAGACCCAGAGATGGAGGGCGCCTGCCCGAGGCTGCAGGCCCTGGCGGTGGGAGGCTGAGCTGCGACTGACACTAGAGCCCCTCATCGCCCAGCCAGCGTGCCCTGCCCTCCGCCACATGCAGCCAGCACCCGATCTTCCCGCCTCTCCGCTGTCTGCCGGAGCCCGCACTGACACTGCTTCTCTTCCAGTTTTGCTTCTTGAAACCATTATTTGAAAACAGTTTTCCTTGCCAGGGGCCCCAGGCTTTCAGAGCTGTGAAATCAAAACCTCGTAGAACAAGGAAGAAATGTCTACAGAGAAGTCACAAAGATGGGCCCAGACTCAGGCCTGACGGTGAAGCCGGCGAGACTAAACTCTGCCCCGGCCCTTGTCTAACTGCAGCGACAGGAGTCCTGGAAACCCACAGGACCACAGATCCTGCACGGCGGGGCAGGGTGGGTGATTAGAGATCATCCAGTCCACCCCTGTATAGATGGTGAAACTGAGGCTCAGGGAGGCAGAACGCACAGAGCTGGTCAAAAAGAGAGCAAGGACCAGACAACTCTCCCCCCCAAAAAAACAATTTCCCCTGGGGAGGATGCCAGAGAGGCCCCCCCATTCATAGACCCCCACGTGGTTCTTACCTTTCTGGAGGTCTGGTCCAGTCCGTAGAAGGGGGCCGGGTCATTTGGGGAACAGCTGGGGTGTCACTGCTTCTCAAATAACTTGACCCAACCTCTGGTACCCCTCATTGCCACGGAAGCATTTTTAAACTGCTGGCACTGGGTCCCCTCCTCTTAGACCCTTGCCCAACACTCCCTGGCCGCAGAGGCCCTTCTGCCTTTTACCTTATATGAGCTGAAGAGGCCAGCCTGGTGTTAGGGTGAGGCGGGTGCTGAGTCCTCCTGGGGCCCCCCATTGGCCCGGGCACTCGCCACGTGACGGCCTCGCCTTGACCTGCCCCTGGTGCCGATGTTGCTTTTACCCCCTAAGGAAGGAGTGGTTGACAATTTTCATATTTCTTCTAAATTTGGAGATTTCAGACAATGCTGGGAGGCTTGGCTCCAGCTGCCAGAGGCCCATGTGGAAGTCATTAAGCCTGAGAAGGGGGGAAAGGGGAGAGAGGGAGGCAGGGCAGAGAGGAGAAGGAGGAGGAGGAGGAGGAGGAGGAGGAGGAGGAGGAGGAGGAGGAAGGGGTGGGCGACGGAGCTCTGAGGACTGCCCGTCAGCCTGGGAACACGAGCAAACTCCCTGGGAGCTAGCTGCATGTGAGAATTTCCTTCCTCTTCCCCAGCCCCTCTCTCCAAGGACAGGAGTGGAAGTTCTGAGATTTTCTGGGACTTCTCAGCAGGGAAAACACCAGTTCCTGGATCCAAGGGATGGTGGGAATGGCAAGGGGCAGGGGGCCATAAGGAAGTAAACCCCCTCTGCAGAAAGCTGGAACCCCACGCAAAGGGATCCTGGGGCGCCAGTGGGGACGGTCTTGGCCCAGTCACACAAGAGGCTGCATCAGGGCAGGTGCTTACATCCAAGGCTACCCCACTGGGCTTCTTTCTCACCTGCAGTCCTGTTGTGAGAAATGCCATCTTTTGTTTTACCTTCTCATTCTTTGACCACACTGGCCTATAGATTCTTTAGCGTTCTTCCTGTTGC
This sequence comes from Scalopus aquaticus, assembly GCA_004024925.1. Lineage (NCBI taxonomy): Eukaryota > Metazoa > Chordata > Mammalia > Eulipotyphla > Talpidae > Scalopus > Scalopus aquaticus. Next base: position 9,636 of record PVIJ01009146.1, on the reverse strand, counting down.
AGGGCTTTTGCACTTGCAGTTCTTTCTGCCCAAAGCACCCTTTCCCAGAGTATCCTATAGTCAGTTCCTTTTGCTTCTGATCTCAACTCGGAAGTCATCTGGGGGAAAGGAAAGGCTTGGCCACCCCATTATCCACCATTATTGTCTCCACTGCCCTGCTCGTTACCCTCCAGGAATTCCCCACACCGCGACTATTTTTCCATATCCGTGGATTTACTCACTTGTCGTCTAGCTCTTCCAGGAGACTGTGACTCCCCCCGGGGCAGGGTCTGTGTCCCCAGGCCTCCCATGGTGTCCCTCAAGAATGGCCCGAAAGCCGCCAGCGGAGGAGGGCTCCCCCTGGTGGCGAGCCGTGCACCGCGCCCTGCCTGCCGAGAGTCCTCTCCTCCCGCGGGGCCAGGATTCCCTGGGCCAGTGGCCTTGTGTCATCCGTGTGGGGCCGTCCGGGTGACCCCAAAGGGAATGGGATGCTGAACCTGAAATGATCGCTGACCTTCCCAGACTCCCAGTCTAACAGGAGAATCTTCACCAACATTGCATTCTTTCTGAAGAACTTGATGCCGAGTGACTGTGCCGGTTCCCGTTCAGGATGCGTCCTAGCTCTGAGGGCCGGCAGAGTCATTTAACCACTCCGCGGACTCATTTTCCTCATCTGTGAAATGGGGACAATAGGACCAGCCTTGCCTGTTGCCCCAACGGGCAGGGCAGGCAGAGTTTCTGGGACCGACTAGGCTGGACTTTCTCTGGTACTTCCCAGAGTGGGGACTTGGAAAGCACTTCGTGTGTATGAACCTCGTTTTTGTCCTCAGAGAGAGCAATGCAAACCAGCACCCGCTGTCCAGGAGTGCTATAAAGACAGAGTGAGACGACATTTAGGACAGAATGGAGGCTCTGGCTTGAGAAGGAGTGAGTGAGTAATTGCTAGACAGGATTAAGAATTACGGCTCCAGACCTGACACACAGCAGATGTGCCGTTAATGTCACCCCCTTCCTTCCTGAACCCAGAAGGAGGATTCCATTCAACCCAGCCCTGGGGTAGGATAGTGGGCAGAGAAGGCTGTGACCCCCCACCCCTCACTCCCCATTCCCCACCCTTCTTAAGATCCACAGTTAACACACCAAAGCACCCCCAGACAGCCCCATGGAGCCATCAAAATTATGGAAAATCCACTCTGGAGATTGTGAAATTTATGTTATGCTTCTGTTGTTTCTGCTGTTGTATAAACATCAAAGATTTTTTTTTTATTTTATCAAGACAGAAAAGAATAACAGAAAAACGAGTGGTTTAAGTTGTGGAGAGACCCACCCATCGTCTCAGTACCCAGGAACTCTGGGCCTGCGGCTCAGGGAGGTGCTATCTGGGAACCGCCAGATGCAGCTATCAGAGAGCCCATCTCCAGAGGCCAAGACAGGAATTAAGCCACCTGGAGACAGGTCCTCCCACACCGTCTCGCTGAAGGCCAAAGACAGGGCAGCCCTTATGACTCAGTCTCCATAAATCTGTCTCAACATTTCCAAGCCATTTCTTTTTCCTCCCATGTCTTCTCTTGGGAGTTATGAGTGCTTTGTGTTCACGAACCAGCGTGTGAAGTGGCTTTGCTTTCAGACTGTGGTGAGGCAGCCTTGAAATCCCTCTGCTTCCAAAGGCAGCAGATCAATGACACTCTGGCTTCGTCTCTGTAAGACTTCTTGGAAGGGGGGACGGGGTGGGCTCCTAGTTAGGAGCTGGGTAGGAGTGTGCCTGGTGAGTTCTGTGTCCTCAGAAGGGGTACACAGTCATGAGAAGGGGCACTCCACCCAGGAGGTTGAGGGGACTCTTGGGGCCCGGGAGAGCTGCCTGCTCCTGAACCTTCAGCAAGATTGAGCTTGGACCACAGAAGAAGGATCTTGTTAGTCAGTGGAGTTATTCGTGGGTGAGATGTGCTAAAGGGCTGTATTGGTAAAGTGGTGAGCTCTCTGTCCCTGGAGGAAGGTAAGCAGAGTCTGGGGATCTCAGGAATTTTATCTCACACTTTGTGTTTTTTTTTTAAGCTTCATTTATTTATGCATAAAAGCTGGGGTGTAGGCCAGAGGTATGGGGTGGTGAGAGGGTTCACCAGAGACAGAGCGGGGAGCAGAACAGGCAGATCGATGGAAATACACTGCTCAGGGGAGCAGCGGGCGAGGCAGGAGAGGTCTGCCGCGCCATGTGGGAATCTCCCGGGCCAGGCCTCTAACTCGCATTGCTGCGGACAGCTCCACAGCACAGCGCTTAACCGCTGCACCACCAGGGAGGCCCACACTTTGTGTTTTTACCCCCAACTTATCCCTAACCCCCACCCTGACTTCATTCCAATTGGACACACAGGACAGATCAAACATGATTAGTTAGGAGACACATATTGACTTTATGTAAGGGCTATAACCCCTGAATTAGAAATCAAGTTCCGTATGACTTCTCTAATGAGCTTAAGACTTTTTGTTTCATTGATCGAGTTTGATTCTGAGAGGTTGACTGTTAATGAAAAAACGCTTACAATTGTAATCAAATCAATTTCTCAAAAACAACATTCCCTTTCAAAACATTGTGCATGGCATAATATTGAGGTTAAAAATTCTGGTACAGAAGAAGATATCTGATATAATATCATTCAAGTCAAATGTTATATCAGCTAAGCTGAAATGAAATGCTACTTCAAATTCATTAGGATGTTCATAGCAGTAAGAATAACAATCGCCTGATGTTCATACTCCCCCACAGCCAGCCCTCATATGGCAATCAATTATGATTACTCCTCATAACTAAACTGTGAAAACAGCCAAGTATCTACTAGTGGGTGGATGGATAAATGAAAGGTGACACATACATACAACGGAATATTATTTAGTCCTAAAATTCTGACATAGGTGACCACATGGATGAATCTTGAAAACATGTTACGTGAAAGAAGCCAGATACAAAAGGACATATATGCTGTAAGATTCCATTTACATGAGGCCGACAAATTCATAGAGACAGAAAGCGGAATGGTGGTTGCCCGGAGCTGGGGGAGGGGAATTGGGAGCGCCTATTTAATGGGAAGGCCTTCTGTTTGGAATGATAAAGAAGTTCTGGAAATGGTACGTGATGATGGTTGTGCAGTACTGTCAATGTGCTTAATGCCATTTTGTTGTATACTTAAACATCATTAAAACCGTCAATTTTATGCTACACACATTTTACCATCATTTAAAAAAATGATGTGTTGGGGGTAACTGAATATGGCAAGGTGACTGGGAAGGCCTGAAGGGGGTGTCTCTGGGAAAGGCAGGCAAGGTGAGCCTCCCATTGTCTTGGGAGAAGATCACCAGGGAAGAACGGTGGAGCTGGGGAGAGGGGGTCGAAGGTATAACACAACCTTCCCAAGCCTCTGTACTGCCCCCCCACCCAGGCAAATGCTGATAGGACAGAAAAGGCCTGCGTGGAGGGGCCTGGGGGCTTGATTTGGAGCCCTTTTGTGGCGCGAGCACAGACAGTATTAGCTTCCTCCCTTGTGGCACTTTGGGAATTGTGAACTTGACCCACAACTGGGATCTGACTCATCAAGGCCTGCGTTTGCTCAAATGCCGGCGTCCTTCTTCCACATGGGGTTGGCACAGCACCAGAGGGGCCCGCACACCACCCTCCACCCGGGATGCCTGGCTGTGGCAGAGGGAGGAGGGGAGGGCCGCGAGGAGGTGCTGTTCACCTGTCTCACCTCCTGCTCTTACCGGCACGTGGTCTTGAACATTTGGACTCTTGGAATCAACTGGGCTACATAAGGTGCAATTCACTCTGAGCTGTGCAAAGGAACACCCGGTCACACATGATGGGTGTGCATGTGAGTGCACAGGTGTGTGGAGATGCCACTCAGTGTCTGAGGGGAGGTGCATGATTTTGATGAGCTTTCCTGTAGTGTTCTGTATTTGATTTTTTCTTGACTTACCTTTAGGATTTATTGCTTTCACTGTCATCAGGAAAGAGGCCATTATTACTATGAAAAAGATAACAAATCTTTGACTATTTACTTTGTACTAGAACTTACAAATGCCAAATGCGCAAAATTAAAAACTTAACATAGTGTTAAATGAAGGGGCTCACTTATAGGAAACCATTCCTGAGATTTTAAACAGAAAGATATTTTCTACCAGGAGTGAGGAGTTTACACAACTGTAGGGAGTTTGGACAGACTCTAGGCAGGGCCCCGAAAATGACTGGGGGACACCACCACTGAGAGTTCCTCTGGGCACTGCTGCGGTCAGGAGGGTTGGAATCAGAAAAGGCAGCTGGGCTGCAGTGTTTGCCCTTAGCTCTGTGAGGAAGCAGGCGGGCGACCCTCTGAACCCTCCAAGGTCTGCGAAATGTTCTCGGCTCCTTCGACTCTGGCCGTGACGAAGATTGTCTAGGAGGGGTTGGAAGCAGTGTCCTGCAAATCCGTGGGTCCCCCACCCCATCTAAACCCAACATCCTCTGCCCCCCACCCATTCCTGGTCATTTTGCACCTGCCAAAATCCAGGAGTTAGAGCCCTGGTCCATTTTTTAAGCCACAGCCGACAGCCATAGATTATCAAACCCCACCTGACAGGAAGTCCTGCCATCTGCAATTCACTCAACAAACACTGAGGTGCTCACTGTCACCACCACACTCTACCACCTTGTGCCACACACTGGTGACTAGATGGATCCATTTCTTCCAGAAGGCTGTCTCAGCCAAATTTTTTTTCATTATTTTTTGCTCTTCTGAGGTTATCTATCTATCTACCTCCCAGTCATAACCAATTTCCTGCTACATCCTTTCCCTTTGAAGTACTTTGTGCAGGTGAACTCCAAAGCTGGCATCCTCATTTAAGGGCAGCTAATTGACTTGGGAGGGAACTGAACCAGGAGGTGAAGTTCCTCATCAGTCTGTGGCCAACAACAAGCTAGGTGGCAGTGACTCTCGTCTCCCCACCAGTCAGCAGGGGGGTTAGGCTCTGGGCACCTGGCAGAACTTGGGCAGGGTCCTGGAGAGCTTTAGGGGACAGAGGGCGTGGTGTGGGTCTGTTCGCCTCTGTCAACAGCCCCAGGTTGTCTGCTGCTCTTGAGCAGGAAGGGAGGAAGGGGAGGAGGAAGAGATACGTGTGCTGCAGATCTGCCTAGATATATTCCACTGTAAGGAAGAGAATACTGAATGAGTTGAGAGGTCTCAGTGAAGCTCAAGGGTTTCAGAAGAGGGAGGTTAGTGCACTCATTATTCACCCACGTCTTAAACATCAAACTCCTATTCTGGACTTCATACTGAACCGGAGAGAAGGCCACGTCCCTGATCTCAGGGAGCTCCCACCATCTACTGGAGAAGGCAGGAAATTTGTACAGGGCTGCAGGGGTGCCCCAGGCACGCTGAGAGGCCATTTCCAACAGGGAGATCTGGGAAGCTTCTTGGAAGCAGCGTGCTAGGACTGAAAGAGTAAACTTGTCAGGGAAGGGCATTTGAAGCAAAGGAAACAGCATGAGCAGAAGCTTAGAGGTGACACTGAATTTCCCAAACTGGGAAATTGGTTTTTCCATTTGTACAGTTGTAATTGGACAACTTGTTACTAAGACGGAAAGGAAAACAACCACACACACTGGCCACGGCTGTTCCCACCTCCCAGGAACGAGAACTGATTCACTTGTAGGTGGCTTTGTTGACCTCAAAGGAGAGGCCTCTTGGGCCCAGCCCAGAGAAGAGAGGGAATGAATTCATCCACATCTTGTAGTAACAGGTGTTGACTTTTTCATCTAAAAGTAGTAATTCTTGTTTGAACAGATCCTATCTGCACACTCTCACGATCAAGAAGGTACAGCAAGTACAGATGGGTATCCTCGTGACCCTTCCCTTATGTACCCAGTTCCCCACCCCCAGGGAGATCTGCTACAATTTTGAGTGTACCCAGATCTTCTTCCACTCACTATGGGTTCTGTCCTGCTAAACCCATCGTCAGCTGAAACCATCTAAGTCATTAATGCACTTAATATGCCCAACTTACTGCCCACCAGAGCTTAGCTTTCTGCTGAGTGCCTCTGTTTTCGCACCAATGTAAAGCCAAAATATCTAAGTGGGAGACTGGCTGTCCTTCTGGAGACAGCCAGTGCCAATGCCAGCAAATCACTCAACGGGCACATCCACGGCCCTGCATCCTTTTGCACACGTCACTGCTCACGCTGTTCTACAACTTGCCTCATTTATTAATACTCAATAACACACGTCTGTCATGGGAGCCGGTCCTCATGGAGAGTGCTCCTTACCGCTCACCCACCTCCTCCCAGCCCCTCCCAGGGGTAAGGCTGCCAGGGCTGCACCCCCTCCCCCTCTCTACCTGGGACTTGCCCCTCACCTGGGGTCTGGAGAGGAGTCACTCGGGGTGTGCACCCCTGCCCCCAGCATCGCCCACAGGGTTTCCTGTTTCCAGCAGGTGATGTGGACAGAAAGCCAAGCCTTGGCAGCCGCAGGGACCCCAGGGGGTGGGCTGGGCCAGCGGGCTCCGCTCGGGAGAGGGTAGCGGGCCCCTGCACCACCACCAGCAGGCCCCACAGTGCGCTTTGGTGATGTTTGCTCGGGGCGGACACGGAGTGAGGGGTTAGAAGCAGGGGCAGAGACAGCGCTGAAGCGTTTCACACTGGGGGGCAGGGGCCTTCCCTGCTTGTCACCTGATGTCTTCATGTGTCCAAATCTGCAGGCTACTCAGCGTGTGGGGGAACCAGAGAGAATGAGAGGTGTTTTCCCTTCCTGATTCGGGAGTGAGCAGGGCTTCAAATCCTCAAGGCTGGGGTCCCTTATCCCACCCAAAGTTAGAACACAGAAGTTAAAAATCCTGGCTAGGAATCCTCGAACAGTTCTGATCCTATCTGTAAATGACATTGTTTAAATAAGTACACTTTATTTTTAAAAACTTACTTTAAAAATAAATCATTACAGGGCCTCCCTGGTGGCGCAGCGGTTGAGCGCTGCGCTGTGGAGCTGTCGGCAGCGAGTTCGATACCCAGCTAGGGAGAATCCCACATGGTGTGGTGGACCTCTCCTGCCTCGCCCGCTGCTCCCCTCAGCAGTGTATTTCTGATCTGCCTGTTCCGCTCCCCACTCTGTCTCTGGTGAACCCTCTCGCCACCCCACGTCTCTGGCCTGTACGTATAAAAATAAATCATTACAAATTCTGTAAAGTGCTTTCTACTGATAAAGTCATTCCTTCAAAATACACACAGATAGAAATTAGAAAAGATAGAAAAATAGAAGTCTCCAATATTTTTCCTAAGTCTTGAATGATACCCTACTTTGGAAACCACTGACTTAGCTTTGGGAAAGCACATGGGTTGTCCAAGGGACTCAGAGGGCGGTGTGTGTGTGTGTGTGTGTGCGCGCGTGCGCACGCGCGCACAAGTGTGCAAGTGAGATCATGTGTCTTAGCACAGGAATAGAGCTGCTGGGAGATTTGGGAGATGCAGTGAGGGTTTAGGGGTTTCCTTTGTGGGGGTGTGTACCTGCATTGAGCTTGCAATGGAGCCCTGGCTGAGAAGGGGGCTGCCTGAATCATAGAGAAGCTGGACTTGGTTTGGGTACAGCTCAATAAGACCCCTGCACCCCAACTTGGGTTGCATGAGAAAGGGGAAGTATTTCACTTTTGTAGTGTTCCCACCCTGGCATCTCTAGCTCTTGCTTTCTTAATAGTGAATTTAGCTACAAGATGTCCGTGGAGATACAGCAGGGCCCCCAGCCCACAGGATAGTTCATCTACACGGCCCAAGTATGGAAGAGTTATGGTAACAGGGAGGAGTTGTTGGGGGTATTTCCAGCAGGGAGCAGCCTGATTGGTGAGATTAGAGAAAATCGCTGTAATGCTCCCCTCCTTCTCTTGTCCATCTCTCCCCTTTGCTGCAGAGGCCCCTTCCCTTCCTGGCCCCATCTGGCCCCTGTTTCCCGCTGACTCGCCTCAGCCAGCCATCAGGACTGCAGGCTGTCTCCCAGCCTTCGCACCGCCCCCCCAGGACTGTTAAACAAACCCTATAATTAGAAGCCAGGTTTCCTAAACGAAATGAAAAATGTAACGTTCTCCTCTGTTTGTTCGCTGGATGTTCAGCGCATGTCCTGTGACCCAGGGGAGCTGTGGCTTTGGGTTTCCAAGAAGCCTTAATAAGGTAATGTTTATAAAGTTCTTAAATTTACAACTCCTCTGGAGCACAACTGTGAAATGAGGACACGCCACAATTCCAAGGAGATCCCCCTCCACCCTGTCCCCGTGGTGAAGAACGCGGCCCCCTCTGTGCAGCAGCCCCCCAGACTGGGATTCCAGGAAGAGGATTCTCCTTGACTCGGACACTGAGTTGCTGTGTGACATCGTATCAGTCTCTGTCTCTGAATTCGTATTTCTATGTCTGTCCAAGAGAGGAAATGATGACTTGCTTGTTCTGATGCCCCATCTACCGCTCACAGCCTGCGGTTTGATTTCTGTGCCTCTCCACCATTGGGTTTGTCTTGAGCAAGGATTCTTCTTCAAACTTAGCCTCCCATCTCTGGATTCCTCAAAAGGACTTGGTAACGAACCTCGAACTGGGTATATCCAGTTTAGTGTGGCAAGACACATAGATATGCCTTTTATTGCCTTAACTCGGATGCTGAAGAGCCTCTTTCAGAAAACAAAATGCATAAAAATAACATGAAAATGACTTGTGGAAAAGAAAAAAAATGAACCCCTTAACTCTTTGAAGGAATTGAAACTGGCCAGCAAGAGCAAGGGGGAACAGCAGTATGGCGCACAGTTAAGATAATGTAACCTGATGTGAACACTGCGATGGCTGACATTTATTGAATTTTTTTCTCTGAACCAAACTTTGTACTAAGGGCTTACATCTATCCTCTCAGCTAACCTAGTAGCAAATCTGTGAGGCAGGTACTTTCCCTTTATCCTAATTTTATAGAAAAAACAAAACAAAACTACACCCTAACACTTAGATTAAAGAATTTACTCAAAGGAAATATGTGGTTGGAGCAGAGAGTCAGCACGCACTCCTGATCTCTGTAGATCCACAGCCCATAGTCTCTGGTCCCGTCAGGAAGTGAGTGTGGGGTCCCTGAGTGATCTGACCAGGAGAGCTCACCCTTGCAGCCCACACAGGACTTAGGGTGTAGGTGGGGTGGACACCTGCACTGGGTTAGGCCTTCGAGATCTGAGGCTTATTTGTTACCAAGCACAGCCTGGCCCATCCTGACTTATCCTCTTGTTCTCAGGCAGAGGGAGCAGCTTCATTCTGTATACTGTTGAAGAACTTGTCATCTGCAGATGGAAACAGCCGGGAGATGGACATTTAAAACTAGTCAAGACTAAGAAGAGACTTCGGACATTTCACGGGGGGATTATTGAGGAGCCAACAAAATGACCTGGAAAGTTTCATTGTGTCTAAGAAATGGTCTTTAAAAAAGAAGATCTGGGCCTCCCTGGTGGCGCAGCGGTTAAGTGCTGCGCTGTGGAGCTGTCAGCAGCGGCGACGCGAGTTCGACACCCAGCCAGGGAGATTCCCACATGGAGCGGCAGACCTCTCCTGCCTCGCCCGCTGCTCCCCTCAGCAGTGTACTTCTGATCTGCCTGTTCTGCTCCCCACTCTGTCTCTGGTGAACCCTCTTGCTG
>PVIJ01009145.1:40090-68867 GCA_004024925.1 Scalopus aquaticus | reverse complement strand
AAAAAAAAAAAAAAAAAAAAAAAAAAAAAAAAAAAAAAAAAAAAAAAAAAAAAAAAAAAAAAAAAAAAAAAAAAAAAAAAAAAAAAAAAAAAAAAAAAGAAAGAAAGAAAGAAAGAAAGAAAGAAAGAAAGAAAGAAAGAAAGAAAGAAAGAAAGAAAGAAAAGAAAAAAGTGATGATTTCCTTCAAACTGAGGATTGAGGATGGGGAGGTGGAAGCAGGTTGCCTCTGTCTTTAGCATAATCTGAAAGTGGAGTGGGAGAGACCACACAGAGTGGTTGGTTCTCTGTCCACACACACCCCCTCTTCCACTTCAGCCCAGCTGGCTCACTTCGTGTAGCCAAACAGGTGGCTGTCTTTATTAGATGATAAGGGGATTTAGGATATGAAGAGGTGGCTGGGATGGGGGCCGACGAAGCAATACAGCAGTCTTCAATCTTGTTATTTTGATATGTGGGTGTTCCATATGTCGGATCCTGCTGGGCAGCAGCTTCCCTGTACCCAGGGAAACCGTGTTCTTATATTTGCACAAGCGGGAGAGGCTTGCTGTTCCTTCATTATTCCTCCAAACTCCTGCGATTCTTTTCAAGTGAGAGCCTGTTGAGCATTTGTTAGCATCATGTTTGGAGAATTTACTCAAGTAGTTAGAATAGTAATTCAGTCCCATGAAAACAGTGAACAGAAGACCCCGCTTCCCTCCTCTGACAGGAGCCATCACTTAACTGCAGTTTACCCTGTGGTGCTCTTGGGATGAGATGACTTCCAAGGTCCCTTCCAACTCTAAAGTGTCTAGGAGTCTGTTAGTGGGGTACAAATGTAATTCAATGGAAGAAAAGGAAGTTATAGGAGGCTGACGAAAAAACTCAGCTTGGAGTCAGGACTATGGAGATGAAAAGCAAATTCTCCAAGCTCTTAACTGCATAGCCTCAGGCAACCTACTATACTTCTCCAGCTCGTTTTCATTAGGAATAAAATCCTTTTAAGGGAAAAAGCGTATATAGTCTTTCAATAATCTATTCATTTCTATATGCACTCAATAAGCAAAATTGATTATTCTATGACTGGCTTCTGAAGTAGGCACTGACTGACCAAATGGGGTATGTCAGCAAGTCTAGTTTAGCAGAATATATGGTAAAGGTTGGCTATGCTCTGTCTTCAAAGTTTTCCTTCCTCAGTAGCTTTCCCTGCAGTGTTTACTCGCATATCCTCCCTGTTCCAGATGTCCACATGTCCGACGGGATCCTTTACAATAGAAGTCTGTTAGTTAGCATTTGTAGTCTCATGTCTTTCTCTTTCTCCCACTCCTCCCCACTCTTTTCTCCTCCTCCTTTTTTTTTCTTCCAAAACCTCACCAAGGTTGCCCTGGTGAGACTGTCTAACACAGTACCCAACCCCTTACCAGAGAATGAGGAACAAAACCCAGGCTTTCCAGTCAGAGTACTCCGTCTTCCTGGCCATAGCAGATGGTCTAGGGAGGACATTACCCAGGAGGACCAGTCATAATCTGAATTTACTGTATGAATGCTGTACAAGAAAACATCTTATTTTTGGATGTTGAGTCAAAAGGTTTTAGGCTTGACTATGCCATGTTTTTTTTTTTTTTTAACATACAGAGGGATTTAGAATTCAGAAACAGATATCAGAGCCCTTAAACTTGATTTGAGCACCTGGATCCATCTGTGCCTGAAGTCAAGCCCTAGATCACTCAATTTTGTGAACCAAAATATTCCAATTTTGGCTTAAGTTAATGAAGTTCAGTTTCTCTCACTCACGAATCAAAGAACCCTGAATATTCTATCCTCCAAAGTCTTTCTCCATGCTTCTTTGTGTGATCTCCTGAGGGAGACCCTACACAGCACATTCTCCACTTGCATTGAGATTTTCTCTTACTGATGTAGGGCCAATTGCTTACATGTCTCTATCATGCTCTTAACCAGATCATTGATTTTCAAAGACATCATCCCAAATGTTTATCATTAACATTGTTATAATAAAGCAGAGCATTATTACCAATAGTAACTACTGTGTGCCAGAAATTGTGTTAAATGGTTTATATGTGCTATCTTTTTTAGTTATTACAATACTGCTAGGAGGTGGGTTTTATCATTCTCTTTTATAGATTAAATAAAGCATGGATTCAGAGAAGTTAAGTGACTTACTCAAGTTCTCTCAGCATGTGAGCAGAAAGTGGGATTAGAATTCAGGTCTGTTTTACTCATTAAGTTGTGTGTTTAATCTTGTGTGTATGATTCCCCCCCACCCCCTCAATATTACAGCAATCTATATCCCACAAGTTATCTTGTACCCTGTACTCTCTCCCAGTATGGAGGGCCTGGGGTTATACCTAATATAATCAGATCAGCATGTGAATGAATTGAGGACATGAAACTGTTAACCAAAATGGCTAAAATATATGGAAGGGCATCATATGGGCCATACATGGTAAAACATAAAAGCAAATGCAAATGACATGATCTTTCTGGTTCATATCATGTATTTCTTGGCAAAAACCTTACAAGGCTACCAATTTCTAAAAGACAAACCCATTTAGAGAGGAACAAGCTGTGATGAATGTGCAATCCCAGCAAATGCATGATAAAGGACAGAAACATTGCTATGTATGATTTTTAAATAACTACAAAAAATATCCCATGCATGGGATTTCTGCATGTGAAAATTGATAGCATTGCTGATGTCGATCATCTCTTTAAACAAGCAAACTCATCTTCTCTGGTGCTGTTACATCAGTAATAAATTGGCTCTTCAGACAGATCTGCTTGCAGGTTAGAACAGAGATTGAATAGATAATAACTTTTTCGTAACAACGCCTGCCATGGCAAATAATAAAGAAATTCATGACCTGCAAAGTAAAGTGCAGGGTGATTGTGTTCCAAAAATATATTTCACCTGGTCCTTAAGCAGGTTCATTAGGTGTCCAGGAAGCTGCAAAAAGTATATTCAGTTCATGCAGGGAGGTGACTCAAAAAGAATGATCTCAAATGTAGACGAGTCAGTAGTTATGAAAACATGTAGGTCAAAGGGGAGCTTGCTGTTAAGTGGCTTTTAAAACAAAGACACAAGCATTGGGTATTTGGTTTGGAGCATTCTTATCCACCCTGGTGAATTAAGCTGGATTTTCTTGGTGACCTTAGGTAGTACAGAAACTTTGACAAATATCTCCCTGGATTTATATTCCTTTGGTGAAGCTTCGGTGAGTGGATTTTCTGGGTTGGTGATCATTTTTCTCCCTCAGTAAAATAATTGGGTGTCAACAGTGAGCTGAGTCTACCAACAATGTACATAATCAAACAGAATGTGGGAGGTGACTGAAGAAAGTCCTAGCAAGGTGACAATGCAGAGTGGAAGCTGAAGTCTGCATTCAGACATCACTAGCTGTGTGGCCCAGATCATGTCACTTTAATTGCTCTGATCTTTAGTTATTTGTTTTTAACATCACAAAGTCATACTGCTAGTGTCAAGGAGTCTCTACAGAATGTTGTGATCTTTCTGGTTGGGAAGGATTCTGAAGTCTAAGAGAGGGACCATGTCAATGATGCAACATTGGATTGGGTTTTATTTTTATGGCCACCTAAGTTATGGACTTTCCCAATGCCTAGAAAAGTTGGAAGGCCATCACAGATATTGCCTGTACACAGAAATATTAGATGCAACTCCGAAATTTGTAGTCAACTTTTCCAATGGGTACACACTTTGAGAATCATCAGCCAGTCCTGACCCAGGCCAATTATTAGGTTAGTGCTAAGGAGGGAAGGAAGGACATGAGCCACTTCCATCCCATCAGTGGTCATTGGTATCAGTAGTTTTTGTTTCTTTGACTGCCCCCACCCATTGACCTACAGTCGACTGGATAATGGTGAACTTAGATGACTGTTGTGGTGCCCCTGTGATACTGGCTGTACTCTCCACTCTACTGGCCCACTCAAGACAACACTCGGATTCTCAAATTAGTTCTCTCTGCTCCCTTAACAGGTTCTGCCCCCTGTCTTTGTTTTGCCAGAATCTGGACTCTTCACACACTTCTTGTCAGTTCTCTGAGCCTTGTCTGGACCTTACTAATCAGAGCTTTGCTTTTCCCATTTGATTTAGAGGTGGTCAGGAGATCTGGGATGTCCTTATTGAGGAGACTCCTCCACGTTGTGCATCTGCATTGCGTTTTCCTGACCTTTGCATATTGGACCCTAGATACTGGTGTCCTGGTGCCTCTGTTTATCCTCCATTCTTGGGGCAGGGAGAATCTGTTTTCCAGGCCCTCGTCCCTAGACTTCACATGGCCGCCCCTGAATCCCTATAGTCATTCTGCTAAGGTTGAGTGGCTCAGGTTAAGGTTAGGAAGGCTCAGGTTTCAATCTCCTCACTGTGCCCAGGTATATAGGTTTTGTGAATTACATGGACATGCTTATTAGCAAATGAGTTAAGAGCTCTGCTTCAAAAAGAAGACTGTTAGACAACTATTTGAATCTCCGAACTCCTAGATACAAAGGAAGAGTTTTTAAAAGTCTTATTTCCATGCACATATAGGGGTTTTATACAAGAATAAATAACCAACTTGTTAAATTAACTATCTTATTAAATTTGCACACTCGTATTCTGGAAGATTTTTCCTTTGCTAACTAAAATATGTTGATACTTTCACCCATATGAGGATTCTGGTACACACTCACAACAAAGATACATAATACACAACAAAATATATATAATGGCTCCATTATTTTTTAAGAGAGTCATTTAAAAAACTATTTTTAAAAGTGCTTTGATATTTAAAAGATGAAATAAGCACCTTCTGGGTCATTGCATTAAGTGTCTTGAAAAGTATTCTGCCATGGGCATTATTACGATGAAAAACTCAAGTTCTCAAGGTTTAGCTTTAATTTTTAGCCATATCTATAGTGTGAAAATTAAAAAAATAATTTCACCAGACACATACTTAAAACCAACTTAATATTCTTTTATTCCCTAATTTTAGAACATTGAGGAAAGAACTCACCACATAGTGATTCTGAGCAATGTGGATGGGAAGAGGAAAACCCAAATAAAACAAAGCTCAAAATGGGTAATTTGTGGTTCATTTGTGACTTTTCTTTTAAAATGGTTTTTGGATTAGTTTTAATTATATAAGAAACATATTATCACTGTTAAAAAGAAACTAATGAGAAATATACAGAAAATCCCCTTTAACCCATTATAATTTAACCATACTCCAAAAGGCAGTTTCTATTATCAGTCTGTTATGTATATCATCTATTTATTGATATGCAGTATATTTAATACATGTATATATAAATTCTGTTTTGTGTCTGTAAATGACAGTTGTTTTTGTTTCATTTGATCATATATACTCATATATATATGAGATATGTATTATGTGGGTATAATATTTATCTTTTTAGGGAATAAAATACATACTAAATTATATATCTATATAAATATATGCAATTAAATACCTCTATATTTTATATTAATACATAATATAACATACCTTCATATACTGATACACATATATAATGCCTATGGAATAAAATATGCTGCAGCAGCAAAAGAAAATATGGTAGATACTGCATAGAAAATACTACAATTTCCTTACAGCTATCTTACATTAAATAGAAAGTAAAGATCAGAGTTTTTATGACCAGCCTAACTAATGATGGACATTTAAATTGTATCCAAAAAAATGTTACAAATAATGCTGCCATCATCAGCACATGGGCAGATCATTCAACAGGTTGTTCTGCTTTCAAAAAACTAAAATTCAGTCAAATTATTAACATTTCCTATAATGAGTGAATGCAGGTGTGGGTGAGTACAATATATACGGGTTGAGAACCAAATAAGAACTGAACAATCAGGTCCCAGAAAGGATAAGGACACTTACCGAAATAATTTCATAATTCTGGGGTGAAGTCTGCTTCAGCCCAGCCAGCCTCTACCCCTCTCTCCACCAATGATCACCCCACTCTCACACTTCTCTTTCTGCAGGATCACCCTGTACATACCTGCAGAGCCTCTCTGTCCTCACTGTCCTTAGCCTGGTCTTCCAGGATCATTTCTCAGAGACAACTACTTGATTTCTGCATTTCTGAGGATGGTATTCCCAAGGTAGAAGTTGGTTGTCCTGGTGTGTGTGTGTGTGTTGTGTGTGTGTGTTGTGTGTGTGTGTGTGTGTGTGTGTTTTCATCCATCTTCAGGTTATGTCATGTATCTCCGGCCATGCCAACTTTTGGTTTGGTGTCCATCAGAAAAGAGAGTAAGCTATATTTTAAGCAACACAGCCTGGACAGAACTATCATTAATTTAGGGAGACCGTGAGAAGAGACTCTATAATTACAGCTCTTCTCACTTCTTCATTTCCATGTCTTGGCAGTGCTGGGCTCAGGATGGCTCCCTGGCAACTCTCTGTTCACTTAGATTGCAGAGGATTGAAGGGTAGAATGCGCTACGCAACAGAAGACTCTTTGGCATATGAATTACTTTCAGAAACTGTACACATAGAAAAAACTTTAAAAAAAAAGAGAGCAGATGTCTATTACCTGCCTATAAGGGAAGTTTATGTTAGAGAGTGGGCCTGTTTCAGGAAGAAAGTGGCTACCAAAGATTTTTTTTTTCACCTGGGTGACTTCACCTGCATGGGGGGACAAGGTTTGTATATCAGACATTTCTTGCCTTCCTTGAATTGTCTCCTCTTTGAAGTTTCAGATTCATTTCCCTTTGCTTAGTTCAGGATGGCATAAAAATATCAACTGTCTGGCTATATTTTGAGTCTCACATATTTGTGGGGCTCCTGATGAAATATGTACATCATTAAAATTAATTTTCCCCTGCTAATATGTCTTTTATTAAAGGGGGTTCTAAGTCAAGAACCTCAAAGGGTAAAGGGAAAGTAATTTTTCTTCTCCTATAGGATTGCTTCACACACCCCATATACATGGTCTGAAAAGTTATCATTGGTGCTAGGCTACCATCCAGAGACCTGACCCAGCTGCTATATGCACTCTGGGATTTACAATGCAATGTGTAAAATTAATCCAACACAGATTACACACAACGAGGACTTAATGAAAAATGTCTGAAAAGTCTTTCTAATTTTCGGGCACTATTATGTCAATATATATAAAGTTAACTCTAAGAAAAAAAAACAGTGATTCAATAACCACAGGACTTTTCAACTGTCTCCTGTACCATAGTATAGCTGATTTCAACAAAGATGATCATTTGACCATTATTTTTCTAGCTAGGTGCTGAGTTTAAGGCGGTGAACAGAAGAAGCTTCATTTCTGCCAGAGTGCCACTCTAGTTTACAAAATCTCACTTAATTATTGATTAAGTATAAGTGGATCCATCACTGTGCTGACAAATGCCCAAGAGGATAAAATAAGGTTAATATCCACATTCCATATGTCAAGTATACCATACTTTTGTTTAGATTCCTCTGTCTTGAATGGCTTTCTCTCTGCTTGTCAAATTCTGGTCCTACTTTCAAGACTTGGACTTAAGGTTGACTAATTGGGTGCCTAACCTCATCTACATTGGAAGATGATTGAAGTTCAGAAAGGCTTCCTTTTTGTGTGCAATGGCTTTTACAGGCTGAAGTTCCCTAGAACTTATCTCTATGAAGCCTATTATCCTTTAGATTGCTGTTATGTAGTTTGAGCGATTTTTGTTTGTCTGTAAAAGCTCAAACTTTTGTCAGAAGTTTTGCTTTATGATTTAAATAATCTCAGGGATATCATAATGCATGAACAAAGTCATAAATAAGTAAATAAATAAAAAAGACGGATGGGCTGATTAAATAATAGATTATCTTAGAAAATTTATGTTTTTCCACAGCCTCTATTCATGATTTTCTCAACTCTGTGAGAAGAAAGAATGAACATTTTCATTTTGTAGATGTGAAACTAAAGCTTTGGAATGGCCAAATATCTTATCCAAAATCAGAGAGCTAACAATAACTAGTTACCTGTACTCAGAGCCAGGTATCTTCCTCTCACCCACCACTGTTTCTTCCTAGGTTGTGTTCTGTGCCTTGATTAATGAGAGCTGTATTAGGTGAGCTGAAATCTGCAAGTATCAGCTGCTAGGTAGCACCTGAGCTTTTAGAAACCCTTTCTGTTCACTAAGCAGTGCCATTTATAACATTCCATTAGAGGGGAACAGGACATATGGGTTTAAATAACATTCTAAAAGTAACGCAGGGGCAATCATCTATCCACATCTCATTTCCAGGCAAAATTAAGAAATTCATGTCATAAAAGTAAAAAAAACTGGACATAACCTAAATGTCCACCAATAGGGTACTAATGAAATAAATCATGTTATGTTCATGCTATGGACTACTGTATAATCAATTAAAGTGATGATGTAGATATATAATAATTGACTTGGAAAGTTATAGGTGTTATTAATTATATGTGAAATGTAGTTCTCCAAACACATTATAGAACATAATTTCATCTGCATAATGAAAATATGTACATACATGTTAAATATTGACAGCAGCTATACATGGTTGTATGGTAAAGTTACATGCAATTTTCATTTATCTAAATGAAGACTTTTTATTTATTTATTTTTTTAATGAAGACTTTTTAAAAATAAAACTCTTGCACCTAACAGAACAAAGGGAGGTCTAATTGACTTTGAGCCCAGCTTGTAATATTCTATTAGATATAATAGGTGCACAAAGGATAATTTTAATTAATTCCCATAACACCTGTAACAGAAGGCACCTGCATGTTGCCTGTTGACCTCTTAAATGGGTACCACACATTTTTTACCTAGTGTTAACATATTTTGTGCTAATCCCCAAACTAAATACACGGGAGGCTTATCTTATTATCCCTCTGTTCCTACCCTGTATGGTTTTGATGCCTCTGTTCCTTACTCTATCCAGATCTTAATCAAACTATTATTTTTATGTTGCCCCCAATAGCCCATGGCCTTCTCTAGGTATAGTCACGGATGACTTCCTTCTGTCTCCTTGATGCCCAGGTCAGCATGTACTGAGCCCAATAAATGCTGTGAAATAGAAATCATTCTGATCTACTTGGTGCCTGGGACAGAGAGGAACAAAGCGTCTCAAAATACACTGCCTGGAAATTAGCATGTGTGGTTTAAGATAAATGAACAAAGGTGTGAAGTAAAGGTATAAGAAGAAAAAAATGTGTAGGTTCAGCCTCAAGGGTTTCAGGTTGGAGAATTTCTGCCTAAGGTTGGAAAATGGGCTCACCCAAGGGGGACTCATCTTCAGAGAAAGATGCCTTAGTTCCTATCAATTAATTATTTATGTACTCATTCAGCAATCACTGATCACTCTAGTTCTTAATCGAGGAAGTTAAGTTAAAAGTTAGGAAACTGTTGCTTTCAGTCAGCTAGAATGAAGCCTTTTCTTCCCAAAACAGGTAAAAGGATCCCTTAGAAGTTGAATTTTTATTTTATTTTTTAAATATTTATTTATTTATGCATACAAGCTGGACTGTAGGCCAGAAGTGTGGGGGGGGATAGTGAGAGGATTCACCAGGGACAGAGTGGGGAGCAGAACAGGCAGATCGACTGAAGTACACTGTTGAGGGGAGCAACAGGTGAGACAGGAGAGGTCTGCTGCACCATGTGGGAATCTCCCTGCCTGGGTATTGAACTAGTGCTGCAATGGCTCTGGATAGCTTCACAGTGCTGCACTTAACTCGTTGCACCACCAGGGAGGCCCAGAAGTTGAATTTTTAAAACTTGAATTCTGATCTGTCTGTCATGTGTTTATTACCATAGATTAGATTATCCTGCTCATGAACTTTCTTTAAGTGGAATTGTATAGCATTTGTATTCTTTTGTGTCTGACTTCTTTTACTGAGCAAAAAATGTCTGAAATTTATCCATATCATTCTGGTGTTAGTAGTTCTTGGTTCTTCAATGCTGTCAACAATCCATTATACAAAAATACCATTTTTCTATTGATTTGCCCATTGGTGGATACCTGAAATGTTTCCATTTTGGAGTATCACCAATAAAGCTTCTCTAAACTTTCTTGGACAAGGTTTTTTTTTTTTTTTTGTCGCTACACTTTCATTTTTCGTGGTTAAAAAACTAGACTTGTAATTACTGTATCACAGGTCTCCTCCAAAAGTAGGTAGGGGAACTCATAAAACCCAATAGCCAAAAAACCAAATCACCAATTAATAAATAGGCAAAAAGCTTTGAATGTTTTTTCCCCCAAAGAGGACATGCAAATGGTCAACCGGCACATGAAAAGATGTTTAACTAATCATCAGGGAATTGCAAATCAAAACCATAATGAAATATCACCTTGTACCTATAAAAATGCTATTAGCAAAATGAAAAGCGATAATTAATGTTGGTGTGCATGTGGAGAAAAGGAAACCCCTGTGTATTTGAGAAGAATGTAAATTAGTACAGCAACTATGGATAACAGTTTGGAAGTGCCTCAAGAAATTAAAAATGGAATCTATGATCCAACAATTCCACACCTTGGTATGTATCCAAAAGAGATAAAGAGATTATCCTGAAGACATATCTGCACCCCCCTATTCAAGGAGCATTATTCACAATTGCCAAAGTAGGTAAACAAACTAAGGGTCTATCATTGATTGGCTCAAGCAAATCAAGCCATAGTGCATACACACACATACACACACACACACACACACACAACACAGATATGCATACAATGGATATTCAACCTTAAAAAATAAAAGGGAAACTGTATTATTTGCAACAATGTGCATTAACCCGGGGCATTATGCTAAGTGAAATAACCCAGTAAGAGATAGAAGAATACTACATGGCATCACTTAGATGTGGTACAAAATGTCAAATTGATAGAAACAAGGTTGACTGTGACTTTCTGGGACTGGGAGGGAGAGATTGTTAGGTATAAGTGTATAAACTTTTCAGTTATAAGATAATGTCTGAGGATCTAATGAAATGATATGGTGACTACAGTGGATCACACTACAGTATTGTGTAATTGAAATCTGCTAAGAGAGTAGAACTTGCATATTCTCAACAGCAACAAAAAATAAATAGTAAAGGGCCTCCCTGATAGTGCAAGGGGTTAAGTCTCAGCACTATGAAGCTATCCGTAGCCACTGCAGCACGAGTTCTTTCTCCAGCCAGGGAGCTAACCCACATGGCGCATCAGACCTCTCCTGTCTCTCCCACTGCCCCCCTCAGCAGTTTACTTAAGTCACTCCGCCTGTTCTGCTCCCCAATCTGTCTCTGGTGAATCACCTCACCCCCTGCACCTCTGGCCTCACCCCAGTTCTTGTAATGCACACATAAATAAATCTTTTAAAAAATAGTAAATATATGAGAATGTATTACTGAATTTGATGGGGAGGGAAATCCTTTCTCAATGTATATGTACAGCAAATCATCCAATGTGCACTTCATATGGCTTAACACTTAGTTATCAATTATATATCAATGAAAGTGGAGAAAATAAAAGTAGGTGGGGATAAGGTTAGAGTAGGAAGGGGTGTGAGGAATTTTCTGAGGTGATGTACTATTCTCTATCTGAAATGAGGTTTGATTACACAGGTGTATAAATTCACCAACGCCCATGGAATGGCTACACTGAGGGCTGTGCACTTTGATATATGTAAGTTTTACTCCAAATATAAAGGACCCTAGACAAATACTGAACTTCATTTGATATTATTACTCTGAAGAGTTTGGGAGGAATTGTACTCATGTCTGAAACTTAATTTGAACTACATCAAAAAAATAAGATAGATTGATGGGTGACTAGACAGATGGAGAGATATGTGCTAAAACAACTATTGCAAAAACAATTATAGAATCTAAGTGATGCATACATGTGTATTCACTGTAAAATTTATTCAGCTTTCTGGTATGATTGACATTTTTCATAGTAAAACATTGGGAAATGGAAATATTGTCATCGCTCTCCTGCACAAAATCCTCTGAAGGCTTCCCAGCATATTTAGAATAAAACCCAAAGTAATTATTCATGTCCTGCTAGATACGGTGCCCAGCTCCTTTCTGACTCCATCTCCTCAAACTTTGACTCTCCCTGGCTTTTTTCCAGTAACAGTGGGTTCCTCAATGTTCCTAGTTCTACCTTCATCTGTTCTGGTTTCTGGGGTTCTCACACTGTGACTTCTGCATGGGATGAATCCATTTCAGGTATTTGCATGGGATAAATCCACCCCCCCCAACCCGCCGCCCACTTACTCTCTTCTGCTCAGCAACTCCCCATCTTGTCAACCTATCTGTTCTATCACTCTTATGTTTCATTTCTTTTATCATGCCATTGAGCACCACATGATATGATTTTAAATATATTTACATTTAATTTGCTTTCCTTTCCTAATGATGTGTGAAGTCCTTTGGGGGAGGGCTAGGACTTTATTATGTTGATCAGTCAATCACAACTCCTAGAAGAGTATATCTGGCACATGGAGTCATCCAGACATATTGGTTGGCTAAATCAATGAATGCAAATTTCCCATAATGCTATTAAAATAAGTTTTAAAAAATCTTTTTTTTTAGCTTGTATTGAGGTAACATTAGTTTACAACACTGTATAGGTTTTACCAAAATTAACATTTTCCTTAAGAATGGTTCTAGATTTGCAAAAAAAAAAAAAAATTGTGAAGATATAGGGTTCCCATATTCTCCACAAGTAATCTCCTTTATGGACATGTTTATGTTAAGGTGCATAGGCTGAAATGAATGAACTGACAATGATGCATGATTATTAACCACCAACTGTACTTAGTTTTCTTTGTCATCTCAAACCCTTTATCTGTTTGAGGAGGACCCCACCCAGGAGACTGTAGGGCAGTTAGTTATCATATCTCCTTAGGCTCCTCTTTGCTGTAAAGTTTTCCAGATTTTCCAAGTTTTGATGACCTTGACAATTTTGAGGACTATTGGTTAAGTATTTGACAGAAAGGCCTTAATTCTGA
Organism: Scalopus aquaticus; assembly: GCA_004024925.1. Classification (NCBI taxonomy): domain Eukaryota; kingdom Metazoa; phylum Chordata; class Mammalia; order Eulipotyphla; family Talpidae; genus Scalopus; species Scalopus aquaticus. The sequence goes on along the minus strand of PVIJ01009145.1, from coordinate 55,910 downwards.
GTTGTCTCTAGTGCAAATTTATAGGACAATGAAATATTTTGGAAAATCTTGTTCCCTCAGAACTCTAACTTTTACCCAGTGAACCAGGACTTTTAAAGCATGACTACATTTTACAGTTCCTGCCTTGCTTGGTGTTCCTATAAACTCTGTGACAAGGGCTGTATTTCTGTGTCCACTCTACGTATTGAGGAAACCAAGCCTCCATAGTTGCAACCAATATGAATACGTGGCTGAGAAGAACTAGAAGCCAAGAATTATGCCTGTAGCACCAACTCTCTCTGCCTTCCGCATCTACCTGTTGACACCATGAAACCTGCCCTTTGTGGAAAGCTGTCCAAGCCTGAATTGACTCAGAAGTATGCAATATCAGCATCCTTTTCTCTGTTGCCTTCAATCAAAATAGCAGCACAGAGTCTTCCAATCACACTCAGGCTGAAAAATGAGTTCCCTGGGAGAATATTTAAATTTAAGTTGATATATCTTATCAAAATATTACAACTGGTTATGTCTTTGAGTCAATGTTTTTCAAGATACTTTCATTTGAAATGAACCAATAGTCATTATTGCATATACCTGTACCTGTGTTGCACCTGCACTGCATTGCTCCTATGGAGAGGATCCTTACCTGACTAAACATTACTGTATATCGAGGCATCTTGTGGTGCATACCTCTTCCTCTGCTCTTGGAGTACTTTGCATAGTCCTCCATGTTATTAATCTTTAAAAGTCTGCTTCCTTATAAATATAGACTCTAAATTGATTTGTTTTGCTCCATTATGAAATGCCTCATTCTTCAATTTAAAAGTAATTTATTATGCTGCGTCCAGGAGAAAGAAAGATATTAGCTTGACTAACTCCTGTTTCAACCCCAGGAAGCCTTTGCCATATGGTCCCACCGCTCCTGGGATTTGGTGAACAAGTCATTTAAAAGAATCTGTTGCCCATCTTCTGTGATCGCCTATCTCAAGTGTGGGACTGTGTCTGCCCATCTTTCTCATCACTGCATCTCCAGGGCAGAGTCCCTCCCTTTCATTACCAATAAATACATCTGATGTAAGTTGGATTTGTATAAGCCAGAATATAATTTATATACTTCTTTTTTGTACTTTGTATACCATTGAAATATTTCATTATTTAAAAATGATCTGAAACAAAGCATCTTTCTTAGCCCACAAAACTGGAATCATACACACCAGTGACAAATAAGTGATTTTGAGGGAATGGACAAATGTTACATTTTGAAGAGTTCCAGAGTTTCAAGTATAGGTAAAGGAGAACATCCAGAGCTATCCCACAACATGAACACATATGAGAGAATCTGGAGGCTCTTATCAAAAGTGTATTAGAGAAGCAATATTTTGAATGGGTACCCTTGTTGGTAGTACTCTCCTTTTCTGAATAGGAAATAAAATTAATTTTATGTGAGTATAACATGTATGCCCATGAAGAGGTTGCTTAGAAGCCATGAATCAGGACTTTGAATCTTGAAATCTCAAGAGTCTGTCCCCCTAGCGTCACCCAGGAGAATGGAGGAACTGGTCAAATGGGGGTATTTGCAGAAGCCATGATTGACACAAAATGGGCCTTGCCTTTGAATGATAGATGAATTCTGACACTCATGCGTCCTTTTGGTTAAAAGCCACCTGTTTCCTATTTTGTAAGTGACATGCAGTTGGGCAAAAATTTCTTCTTCTGGGATATCTATTTGGTGGGTAGTGACCAGAAGGAAAATGTGATACTGAGAAAGTGCAAATAGACTCAAAGAGGTCACGTTTGCATTTTTTTCCTTCTGAACTATGACTTCTTCCTCTCTAAATCTAGAACTTCCACAGAAATTTACCCCTTATTAAAATTCTCCTGAGATGGATTTGACTGTGATATTCTATCCCAATCTCTGTTTTCCCATAGCATCTGTACCAGCTGGGATACTATGTGCAATATTTGTTAAATTTCAATTCCATTTTCTTCCCATTTTATATGGTTTGTTGTTTCCTCTATTTAACTCTTTCTTCCATCTGGATCATAAGCACATTAGAATTTTACTATCCTTATATGCAATAAATTATACATTAATAGGATAGTTATGGCTTGTGAGAAGAAGTTATTTGTGATTTGCACTTAGAGAGATTTTAATCAAGTTTACCATTCTCAAAAAGTCTGTTTTGCATATAAATAAGGACCCCTAAAAATCGATCTGTTTTGCTCAATTATAAAATGCTTCATTTAGAAGCCTAAGGGTAATTTATTATACTGAATCGGGTAGAAAGGAAGATGTATTGCATTATGCTTAATCTTATCAAATGGCTGCTATATTTAATGACAATGTCTGTTTATCATAATTATTATAAGTTGTCTAGGTTAATAAAATCAGGAGACCTAGGCGAGATTTTCAAATGCTAAATTTATTATTTATGCACTGCCTCAGATACCAGCTGTCCCCCATGGCTGTGCAGTCATCCCATGTTTGATTTCTACTGAGATTGCTGGAGAACTTTGTGTTTGTCAGATAAAGTAGACTATAAAACCAGGGCTTTAGAAACTTCTACAATTAACAATGGAGAGGGAAAATATAGAAGAGGAAGTAAATAACACATACTGGTTTTCAAGTATTTGGTAAGTTTCAAAACAAATCCATTTCTTCCATTATTGAAGCAAAATTGGGGCTCCCTCTCAATGTTTCATGTGATGGAGAGAGAGGGAGGGAGGGAGGGAGAGAAGAGAATGAGGGGGGGCAGTAGGGATGAGGGGTGAGAATAGTATAGCAGCAAATATTTTCTTTAAAAGTATCCTGTTATGTGGTATCTTCATCCAAATTTAAAAGTGAGGAAACTGAAGCACGGAAAGGTTAGGAAGGGGCTCTATATCACCTTGATGGAAGAATTATGTTTTAAATTTTAATTTCAAAACTGAACATATCCCCCCATGTGTTATGCTACCACCTGAATTTTTGTGTCCCCCAAAATTCAGATGTTGGAATCCTAATGCCCCGTGTGATAGTATCAGGAGGTGAGGTCTTTGGAAAGGGATTAGGTCAAGAGTATTGAGACTTTAGGACTGATTAATGATTTTATAAAAGATACCCTAGAGACCTCCCTTGCCCCTTCTACTATGTGAACATTTGACAAGTCTGTCACCCAGAAGGGGACCTTCATCTGATCATGCTGACATCTTGATCTCAGGCTTTTAGCCTCCAGAAACAAGAGAAGTAAACGTCAACTGTTTTTTTGGTATTTGATATGGTTTTGGTATTTTGTCATAGTAGTCCAAACATGTTAAGACAGTGCGATTATGATGCTAATGGGGGAGCTAGACTCAAGTTTTTATTTATTTATTTTTAAAGATTTATTTATTTATGCATATAAGCCGAGGTACAGGCCAGAGGCGTGGGGCGGCGAGAGGGTTCACCAGAGACAGAGTGGGGAGCAGAACAGGCAGATAGACGGAAATACACTGCTGAGGGGAGCAGCGGGCGAGGCAAGAGAGGTCTGCCACACCATGTGGGAATCTCCCCAGCTTGGGAGTTGAACTCGCAATGCTGCTGCCAAGAGCTTCACAGCGCAGCGCTTAACCACTGCACCACCAGGGAGGCCAGACTCAAGTTTTTAGGACCCAGAATCTGAAACCTGTGGTTTGGTTCTTGGCTTCCCAGCTTTGTGAGGCTGGAACACTTGAAAACCTTCTATCATAACAATACCCTCTGTCTCTACCTCATGAGTTTATAGTGAATGTGAAAGTTGGAAGCACTACTACAATACCAGAATGAAACCCGCATGGCTCCCAAACTCATTCTTCTGCAAAAAAAAAAATTCATTAAAAGCATCATCCTTGAAAATGGGAAAATTACAGTCCATTTCTCTAATGTCATGGTCAAAATTATAAGATAATGAAGGTCCAGGCTATTTTTTCCTATACTTTTACCTTGTCAGACATCAATTTACAGAAAAGGAAAAATTTGCTCACTCTCAGACACTTAAACTCCCTTTGGAGACATTGTCTTCTAAGTTGGAAAGTCCCCCATTCACTAGAAACAACGTTGACTTGTGTTGGCTGCTTGGCAGTTGACATTTTGACAAATGGAGGCATTAAACCATGCATTAAATTTCAGTAAGGACTCTACCTGCCATTTTCCCTCCAGATGTAAAACTACTTTAAAATAGAAAGGAAAAAAAATCACCGTAGTAATTTTACTTTTATGCAAATTCTCTCCCTGCCAAAAGTGCTTGGTTATTTGCCATAAAAAATAAAACTGCTTTTAAAGTAGGAGGAAAATTCTATGACATGTTACTCAGGACCTTGGTATTAGTAATTGCTCTGGGGAGGTGACCAGGCCCTGAATACAGGAAAGCAATGTCTTGCTCAATTTGTGTCTGGTTCATAGAACTTGCCCAGAGAAACAGTATGGAATTGGAAAGAATGGAAAACTAAATGAAGTATGGCCAAGGCAGGGATGTGGAGACTCTGCTGGTTCTTTCCAAGTCCCATGTCCAACACTTTCAATCAGAAATTTTATTCTGTGAACCCCAACTCTTTGACATTCCTCTTTAAGTTCATTCTTCTCCATTTCCACTGAAACTACCAAGTTCAATACTTAACCACTTTTTTATATTCTTTCAGTAACCTAATTACTCCCCCAGCTGTCACTCCAATCCACCCCTGAACCCAGTTGCCAGACCATCTTGACTTTTGTATTAGCAAATACGATGATATAATTTCTTAATTGCCAATCATTGATAAGTATTACAATCACCAGGAAAGGGAATTTTTTTTTTTTTTAAGGCTAATGACAGAGTACATCTCTAGAGGTTTCAGTTCTATTATTTAGTGTAGGGCCCAAAGCTTGTTACTGTTGCAGGTAATTCTAATGTTTGGGCTAAGCACCACTGCAAATGATCCTTTAGTAATTCCTTCACCTTAGCATAGCCCAGGACACCCTCCAAGATGTGGCCTCTGCCTTTATCTTCTTTATCCTCCTAGATAAGCATCAGGCTTATGTCTTTGCTTCTTTTCTTTTTTTTTTTAAGATTTATTTATGCATGCATACAAGAACTAGAGTGTAGGCCAGAGGTGTGGGGTGGTGAGAGGATTCACCAGAGACAGAGTGTGGAGCAGAACAGGCGGATCCACTGAAGTACACTGCTGAGGAGAGCAGCGGGCGAGACAGGAGAGGTCTGATGTGCCATGTGGGTCAGCTCCCTGGCTGGGGATTGAACTTGTGCTGCAGTGGCTGCGGATAGCTTCAAGGTGCTGAGACTTAACCCCTTGTGCCACGTGGGAGGCCCTATGCCTTTGTTTTTAGTGCTGCTCTTTTAGTATGATTCCCTTCATCTGTTGTGTCAAGGTACACATCATTAAGAGTTCAATCTTTCATAAAAGCTTTTCTGGGGGCCTCCCCGGTGGCGCAGCGGTTAAGCGCTGCGCTGTGGAGCTGTCGGCAGCGGCGACGCGAGTTCGACACCCGGCCAGGGAGAATCCCACATGGTGCGGCAGACCTCTCCTGCCTCACCCGCTGCTCCCCTCAGCAGTGTACCTCTGATCTGCCTGTTCTGCTCCCCACTCTGTCTCTGGTGAACCCTCTCACCGCCCCACACCTCTGGCCTGTACCCCAGCTTGTATGTATAAATAAAATAAAAAAAAAAAAAAGCTTTTCTGACCGTTACCAGGCAAACCTCTCTATAATATTGACCACTCCTTTATGTATATTTCAGCATACTGGTATATAATTATATGCATATAGTACCTAAGTGTGTTTTTATATAGCTGATATATGCTTAAGAAACAACCTCTCATTTATATCTGTTTTCTCAGTGCCCAGTCAGTACATGACCAACATTCAAAATATTTTGATAAGTGACAAAATAATGAATAATTTATGATACTTTATATTTAAATCTAATGACAAGATAATTTAATGGATCTCCATTCAGATAGTGAGAAACTCTTGATAGGTGTTTGGAAAGAAAAGGTATGATGAATGCCCAAAGACATTGGTTTTCTCCTAGAAGATGTAGGATTGTGCACTAGGACTTGTTTAAAAAAATGTGCCATGAAAAATAAAATTCACAATCACTATTAGAGAGGTGCAAATTGCGACCACATTAAGATACCACTTCACACATGTGAGAATGGCCCTTATTGAAAAGGTCAGGAACAAGTACTGATGAGGATGTGGAGAAAAGGGAACCCTCTTACACTGCCGGTGGGAATGCAAACTGGTCCAGCTCTTATGGAAAGCTGTATGGAGGTGACTCAAAACATTAAATATGGTTCTGCCATTAGACCCACAAATTCCACTTTTAGGCATCTATCTAGCCCCCTAAAATCAAAAACACTAATTTGAAAGGAAACATGCACTCCCATATTTATTACAACACTATTTACTATAGCTAAACTATAGAAACATCTATCCCAGAACAGATGACAGATCGAGAAGATGGAATATATACACACAACAGAATACTACTCAGCCATCAAAAAGATAAACTCATGCTATTGTGGCAACATGGATGGGGCTGAAAGGGATAATGCTAAGTGAAATATGGCAGAAGAAGTTAAATTCCAGCTGTTGTCACTAGTATGTCAATTACAAAGTAACTAAGTTAATAGTCATGAAGGCAAGTTTAAAATCTAACCCTTGATAGCTGACTACAGAAGAGAAGCACCAAAGCGGGGTGGGGGTGAGATGGGGGGACAAAACAAGATAGGAAGGAAGTGCAATGGTCTATGGTGGTGGAATATGGGTTAGTGAGTGGCACGTGCACTATGAGATACCTGATGGGGGTATCTCAATGTTACCTCAGTTAAAAATTATTTATTAAAAAGTAAATAAAGAGAATATTTGCAATACTATCACATGAGGTCAGCTTAAAACTATGGGTTCAGTAATGTCTCACATTGTGCAGGAGAGCTACATTTTGAACATCTGTGAGTCATTTTCTTTTTCTTTGACATTGCTTTATCTTCCTCTGAAGTAGTTAATGCTTTCCTTTTGGACTGCTGTCATGGATTTGACTTTAGAATTTCTTTACATTTGGGGTTCATTGAGTGAATAAGCTTTAATCTTGTAAGGGTATGATTCCTTCAAACTGTGGCTCCTGGACTAGCAGCACCAGCATCACATTTGCTAGAAATGCAAATAGAAAAATTTGCTAGCAATGCAAATTCTTGTGTTCCAACTCAGTCCTACTGAACCAAAGCCTCCTAGGACCTGTTCCAGAAGTCTGCAGGTTAACAAGCCCTCCAGATGATTCTGATGCAAGTTCCAGTTTAAGAACCTCTGATCATAGTCAAGGATTTGGTCCTCAGAATTGCAGTTCCAGTGTAGAATGTCTCCATGAGACAGAGATTCCAGGGAAGGCCTCTTAGATATTCACGATTCACTGGGTTTGAAATGGAGATTTGCAATGTAGATTTTAGAATGGTTTTCCTTTATTAACCATAGGAATTAAGAGGCTGGATAGTCTCTGAGTTCTCTGTCAATCAGAATTCCTCTTTCAATTATTGCTCCATTCCTTCTCCCAGGAACAGTATCCACTTACCCTACTCAGAGTAAGTCAGTCAGTTTCTGGGCCAGAATACTGATATTTTTAAATAGGTTCCCACGGGATGCTAATGTCAACAGACAATGTAATTAGCGGACCAGGCGATTTGGACACCATGCCAGGTATGACCCAGAGTCGGGTAGGAGACTCCTAAGAATTCAGCCAGAGGACATGACTGCTAACCCCAGAATATAGTCTTTAGATGCAGTTGCAGATACACCTGCCAATCTAGCTCAGCCAATCATATTTTTCCCTGTGGGAACTGGAAACTTAAGCATAGAGTTGACCATATCAATTGATGCTATGGAAGCAGAATCTCCTTACAGCTGTGTTCTGAAAAAAGGACTGATAATGGCTGTCCCCGCATCTTCTCACCTGAGAAGTTTATTAAGCTTTTCTTTGGGTTCTGTGAGCTACTCCAATATCCTCCTAGTGAGTCCTCATTCTTTCTTGGATAAGTTAATATTTATTTCTTTAGCTTGTTGCCCCAAGAACTTTGATTACCACATGCTGTCACTAACTGGTCTTGAGGATTTGGGCACATCATCTTACATCTTCAGGTCTCAGTTTCCCTCAGCTACAAACTTGGGGATAATGATGCACACTCACATATTTTAAAGCACATATAAAACAAGACTATTTTCTTAAAAACTGAGCTGCAGGAAATTGAATAAATAAAAATGAATGAAAGTGATGAATGGTTTCCCCAGTTGAAACCTTTACTGTTTGATAAAACTTATTTCACACTAAGTGGAGCCTCAGCAAACCTTGAGAAGGCTGTTTGCTTATATCACAGAGAGTCTTAAAATGCTATTGCTATATCTTTTTGTACTTCTTGATTCAGAGCTTTCAGTCCAGCAACAACTGGAGTTTTAGAGCCATGTATTGCTGGATGTAAAGGACCTCGTAATGACACTTAATGGAACACACAAAGTGGCAAATGTCATGCAAACTAAAAAAAAAAAAAGCTGCTTCTCTAGAAGGCTTTTAAAAGAGAACTGACTGAATAATCTATTTTTTAGTTATAGAAAATGCTATCTAAAAATAGGAATCCTATTATTCTGGAATGTTTGGGCACCTGTGGAGTGTTGTCTCTGAAGTCTTTTAGGACACAGAGTTAAAACCCACGTAAAGGTCAAGACAGCTCTCAATTTCCAAATTAAATTGCTTGGAAACACACTTCTGTAGGAAGTTGGGTTTTAGGAGACCTGCTGTGAAAGTTAGCAAATGAAATGTAAAATGTGTGAAGTTTTCAGTTTTAGAAAGTCCTGGTTTTAAAAGATTGTGGCATTTTTGCTTTACCAAATGAAGGTCTTTGGTGGAATTAAATATATCTCTTGCATATTCTGAGGCTTAAGTGAAAAATCTTCAAAATATCATTCCATTAAAATCTTCCCCCACTACTACAAATTTAGAGGTCACAGTCTAGGTTATTTCTAGCAACATCTCTGCATGAAATTTCTGTCTGATACTCTATGCACAGGCTCTACTGCAAAAAAAAAAGTGTATAAACATAATAACGCTTACAGGGATCACACCATATGTAAAAGCACCTACTTGGTGTTGTAATAGTCTTAGCCCACTGAACCCCCACAATGCTTCTTTGCCAACCTTTCCACCACCTACTGCAATCTCTTCTTTCACCAGTCCTCTGCCGGAACTTTCCTTGGAGGTGGTTGGAAATGGTCTTTTAATAGTCTGTACCCCATGAACTTCATGTTCTTTTCTTGCAACTAACTGACTTGTCTGCTATATGCTGCAGTAGCATGGACTTTGGTCATTTTCTGTTTCTTGAAACTATCTACCACTCTTGTAGTGGGTTATACTGCATTCTCTGATTCCTATTATCCTTTGATATATGTTACTTTTCTGTCTCATTACGGCATTCTCTCCTTTCAGTTCTCCCTGTAAATGTTGGCATTTCCTAGTATTCTTTCTGTGGACCACTATTTTAAGCATGCTTTTGCCCCCTGAGTAACTCTCTCAAATGTCACAGTTCATCCCTCTTGATTTTCAAAATCCTATTTCCAACAAAATGCTGGACAATTCCATATCGATGGCTAGAGTTGTCTCAAATTCAGTATGCCAAAAAGAGATGTTCTGTTACAGAGTGGTCTCTGGCATCAGAATGTCTAGCCATGAAGCCCTACTCAGCAATTATTACAGATAAAACCTTAGGCAAGTTTCTTAACAGTTTTCATCTCTAAAGTTTGAGGATTAAATGGTTAGCATATGAAAAAGAATTTAGCACAGTGTATGGTATATTATGACCCTTAAAAACAATTTAGCTATATTTCACCATATTAACTTTGTACTAAATTTTCTATATTATGATCTTTGACTTTTCATCTTTGCTCATCTCCATACCAATCAATCATTTCTATTTATTTCATTTCTATTCATTTTAGATTTAAACTCTATTCATTTCCATTCATTCTATTCATTTTAGATTTAAAATAATGTTTTCAAATCTCTTTGCTCTGTCACTAAAAACATTGCTCCATTTTATCATTTTTAATAGTTTCATTTGTCACCCTGTCATTTATTTCTATCCATCCTCATCATCATCCTCATCATCACTCTCTTATTCTCTTCTCTCTCTGTCTCTCTCTCTCTGAATGTGACTTATTCTTAGAAAATAGTTGTTTTAAGGGTTAAGGGAGAGATGGGATAAAAAGAAAAGGAAGAAATAAATGAACACAGTGAGGGAAGATGGAGAACAGGGTAGAGGGAGAGCTGGGTTGAGGGAGAAAAAGAGGAGAGGGAAGATATCATTTACCTTGAAAAATCTAGGATATATTCTTATCAGTATGATATTAGGTAAAATGTAGGGAAAATATATTAATAAGTACATTTAAACATGGCGCTAGCATGTAAGGGTTGGTAAGCCAATGCTAATTGAATAGAAACATAGAACTATACTTTTAATGTGACTGTCAAAATAACCTTTCCTTTCTCTAGGGCTTCTTTATAAATGCAGAGTTATTTTATGTAGATCCTAAATGTTGGTTTATTGAAGAACTTAAAAGCAAGTTAATAACAGCATTCTTAGGGCTTAGGTGGAAGTCTACAATAATGGCATATTTGAAAAGAAAAATTACATAGTAAACCCAGTCTCATACGGAAGGTGATTTTACAGATCAAATTTGGAATTCTAAGCAATCAAATGCAGGCAGTGCTCAAGGTTACAGCATCAAGTAAAGTTTAATGAACGGAAGGAAACATTCAAAGCAAATAACTTCTTCAATATATTACTCACTGTGGGTCTATTGTGTTCTGACACATGAACCAATCAGAAATAAATACTCTTTGAAAGATTAACAAGGTTTAAGATCATATCAGAAAAATGGGATGAAAAATAATATATACTAATTTTCTTAAAGGTTTCTTTTTCCCCTAAAATGAAAATCAGGGACTGCACTTACACTGTGAAATGTACTTTCTCTTTCTCAAATAACCACCAAATTAGAGTCAGGAAAGATATTTCCAGATTAACAGTTTAGTATCTTTACCTGAATTTTATCTGTGTTTGTATAAAATCTTTTTCATATCTTTCAGTAATGAAAGCAATTTCTATCTTGGAATATCATTAATTGTACTTTGGTAAAATATCTTGTAATATTTGTCACAATCTTTCAGTTAGCACAGATAGAATACATGACCAATCCTTTTATGGCTATAAGTGATACAAAATGCACCTTCCAAATTATAACGGTATAAACAAAGTGAGATTAAATGCTGAATTTAGTAGCTAGAACTCAACAATAATTTACTAAAATTTAGATTATTTTTGTTTCCTCAGAGTTTATGATTTCTCTCAATACATCACTCTCTTTCTCAAATTTTTTTTGAGCCTAAACTTGGAATTTCCTTTCCCACATGTTTAGCGTGAAAATTGCTTTGTTAATTGTCAACCAATGGTCCATATGTCTACAAGACGGATGCATTAAATCTAATTTCTAGTTACTTTACATTTTAATTTACAATTTAATGTAGTGTTGATTTACATTTCAAGAAAGGCAGAATTAAGAAATGCAAAATCAATAGATTGCATGGTTTATCCTCCTTGTTGAACGATGAAGAGGAATAAAAAGAGAGTTTAAATAAAATACAAACGTGGTGATCAAATTCTAAAAACTGATAACTCATGAAACTTAAGTGGTAAAGAGAAATATGACATGCTCCACTTCCAGAATGAATTTTAATTAAAATTCCTACAAAGTGTAAGTGTGTGACAGGTAGGGTTATGTAGTAATATACGGCTTTAAAAGGGCCCTTAAAACACAAACAATGAACTCAATTTGAAATATTTTCCATGGCTATATGATTATCATGTGGAAAACCCTTATTAAAAATTAAAATGTGGTGAGAAACAAGTTTTCCTGATAAGGACAGAAACAAGCAAGGCTATCTTGTACAATCTTTTCTCTTAGCACATTTTTCCATCATCTGACTGGAAGTTCTACTAACTGTAATAGAAAAGAAAATGAATGAAGTATATACAGATTGGGAGGGAAGAATGAAATTGTCATTGTTTATAGGTGACATAATTGTCTACATAGACAATCCAAAAGAACCGCCACCAACAAAACATCCTGCAATTAATAAGCAATGGTAACAAAGATTGTAGGATATGAAGTTAACATAGAAAAGTTCATTTCTTTCCTATCTACCGACACAATGAACAAGTAGAACACAATGCATTTATATCACCACTCCCTCCCCCAAATGAAATGCTTATGTATAAAACTCACAAAATACATTCAACATTTATAGAGGAAAAACAAGAAAACTCTGATGGAAGAAGTGAAAAAGGAACTAAATAAACACAGAGGTATTTCAAGTTCATGAAAAAAAATCCAATATTTTCAAGATATCAGTGCCTCCCAGTTTGATTTATACATTCAATGCCACCTGAACCCAAGCCCCAGCAAGTTATTTTGTAGATATTGATAAACTAATTCTAAAGTTAAGTGAATATGGAGAAATAACAGACCCACAATACAATAATGAAGGGGGATTGACACCACTGTAGTTTAACCTTTACAATAAAGCTCTAATAATTAAAACAGTGTGGTACCACAAAATGAACACACATAAAGATCACTGGAACTGAATAGAAAGCCCAGAGATACAGACTCATACGAATATGGTCAACTGATCTTTGACAAAGCAGCAAAGGCAAGATGATGAAGAAAGGACAGTCTTTTCAACAAGTGGTGCCCGAACTGGACATCCGTATGACAAAAAAATCACTATAGACTCAGATCTTACAACCTGTGTTACTTGCAACTAAGGCTTCCATAAAGGAATTATATAGACTGGGTAGCTGTCAGTCTAAGATCAAGGTGTTGGCAGGTTTAATTGATTTGACGGCCTCCCTCTTCGGCTGCTAACCACATCATTCTTGCTGTGTCTTCACATGTCCTTTCTCTGTGCATGTACTTCCCTGATGTCTCTTCTTAGAAGGACATCATTTCTGTTGGATTAGGGCTCTACTCTTATGATTTCATTTAACCTGGATTGCCTCCTTGAAGACTCCATGTCCACGGAGAATCACACTTGAGGTTAGGGTTTCAATATATGGATTTTGTTAAGACACAAAAATTAGCTTTCACAAAAGTTAATTTAAAATAGATGATAGATGTAATGTTAATGCAAAACATCAAACTACTCGAAGGTAATAGAAGAAAATCTGTTTGATCTTGGGTATGGCTATGAGTTTTTAGATTAATTACAGAGAGTGAGAAGAAAAGTCACAGACTGAGAAAACACATTTGCAAATGAGTTGTCTGATAAAGCACACATTTAAAATACACAAAGAACCTTAAAGCTTAATAAGAAAATAAGCCAACTGATTATTAAATGAACAAGATACCTGAAGAGTTACCTCATCAAAGAAGGTATACCTATGGCAAGTAGCATATAAAAATATTCTCAACAGTATATGTCATCAAAGAATTTCAAATTGGAACACCAATTGGATGCTATTACACATTTATAGAATGGCTGAAAGTTCAAAACACTGACAACACAAAATGCTGGAAAGAATGTGGGGTTACAGGAATTCTCTTTCATTGCTGATCAGAATTCAAATGGTATGCCAACTTAGGAAGGCACTTTGGCAGTTTCTTATAAAACTAAACATACTCTTAAAATACCATTCAGTAATCACTATTAGAATTTACCAAAATGAGTTCAAAACTTATATTACACAAAAACGTGTATGTGGATGTTTATAGCAGCTTTATTCATAATTGTCAAAACTTGGAAGCAACCAAAATATCCTTTAGAAGGTAAACGGAGAGATCATGGTACATCCAGAGAATGCAATATTGCACAGTGCTAAAGAAATGAACTATCAAGTCATGAGGAGGCATGGAAGACCCCTAAATGAATTTTTACAAAGTGAAAGGAACTAATCTGAATAGGCTATACAAACTGATCCCACTATCTGATAATCTTGAAAAGAACCACCTATGGAGAGAATAAGCAGATCACTGGGTGCAAAGCATTGGGGCAGAGGGAATGATAGAGGTGGAACACTGAGGATTTGGGGCAGTAAGACTATTCTGTGCGATACTATAACACTGCCATTATGTGTCTGTCCAAGTCCATAGAATGCGTAACACCAATAGTGTTCCCTAATAGAAACTACACATGTAGGGTGATCAAGGTCTGTCATTGTAGGGTCTGACGTAGGATGCTCACAGTGGGGGTAGAGGCTATATCGAAACTCTACTTTTCACTCATTTTTGCTGTGAATTTAATACTGTCCTAAAATAAATTCTATTTACGAAAATAAAACTGGTCAACAGTGAGATCATTACTGACTTAAAAAGGCCCTAATCTGGAGTATCTTGGTGTGCTGAACATGAATATAACCCTGAAAATTTTTTATTAGCTGTCGTGTTGAAGATACTTCATAAAACTCATTTTATATGTTTCACCATGTAAATTTATCCAGTAGGACTGCAACAACATTCTAAATAAGCCTAGAATGATGTAATATTGCATCGCATTGCATAATACCATCATGCACACATGACCCAGAGTTGATTGCATCATTTTCTGATGCAATGCAATACTACTGCCAGGCGGCTGCTGAGGAAAGCTGATGTCAGCAGTTCACTAGAGAAAGCCCTGTCGTAAAGGTTGAGCACTGAAAATATTTCAGACTTTGTGCGAGACAGTTGAAGCTACTGTTCCATAGAACTGTTATTATTTTATCCATTTAGGCACAATACAGAACAGTAATGCCTCGAAAGTGCGTTAACAGCGTGGACAATTTCTGCTCTATTTGTGGGGAAGTGACGTTTGCCAACCAGAAGAAAAGTATCACTTCTCAAGCGAAGGAGGCTTATCATCTTTACTTAGGATGCAAGGTTGGTGAGCAAGACAATCCTTGGGCCCCACATATATCCTGTGCTCCATGTACAGCACAGCTTTCACAGTGGTTCAGTGGCAAAAGACCATCAATGCCATTTGCAGTCCCCATGGTGTGGAGAGAGCCAAGCAACCACATAAAAGACTCTTACTTCTACTTGGTTCCTCCTCTTTCCAGCAGAATAATGAAGCAAAAGAAGTTGAGAATAGTCTACCCAAACATTCCGTCTGCATTGAGAATAGTTCCACATGGTGAGGAACTACCTATTCCAGAACCTCCAGTAGAATATTCTCTTGATTCATGTGATGAGGACAAGGGTAAGCTGACCTGTTCTCCTGTTCCATCAGCCTGCAGTGATCCAGATTTTCACTGTAATGCATCATCAACCCCACACAGACTAACACAGGAAGAACTCAATGACCTGGTTCGTGATTTGGACTTATCCAAGAACAAGCAGAATTGCTAGGATCAAGACTCCAACAATAAAATCTTCTAGAAGAAGAAGTCACAATTACTTTATATTGAAAATGAAGCAAATATTAAAGAGGGATTTTTTGTGCGTTCACAGATTCGAGAGCTCTTTAAAGATGACCAGTTCAACATGCAATTTGCAGCAACATGGATGGAATAAGAGGGGATCATACTCAGTGAAATAAGCCAGAAAGAAAGAAAAAAATATCAAATGGTTTCACTTATAACAGGACTATAGGGAAACCAAATAGGAGAGAGACACTCAGCGGGGTAGGGGGGGTGGGGTGAGGGGGGAGGATAAGGGCACAAAATGGAGTAGAAAAGGACACAAGGGACCATGGAGATGGATCACGGGTGAATTGGTGGTGGGTTAGCCAAGGGGAATACAAAATGTAAAAGATAAATAATAATAAAAATATATATA